>PVJI01017694.1:0-35232 GCA_004026765.1 Micronycteris hirsuta | reverse complement strand
CCATTCATTTGTAGATGGGCACTTAGGTTGTTTCCAGCACTTGGCTATTGTGAATTGTGCTGCTATGAACATAGGAGTGCAAAGGTTCTTTTGAATTGGTTTTTCAGGATTCTTAGGGTATAAACCCAGTAGTGGAATTGCTGGGTCGAATGGCAGTTCCATTTTCATTTTTCTGAGGAAGTTCCATACTGTTTTCCACCGTGGCTGCACCAGTCTGCATTCCCACCAACAGTGCAGTAGGGTTCCCTTTTCTCCACATCCCCTCCAACAGTTATCCGTTGCTTTGATGATAATGGCCATTCTGACTGGTGTGAGGTGGTATCTCATTGTGGTTTTAATTTGCATCTCTCTGATGGCTAATGATATTGAGCATCTTTTCATATGATTTTGGGCCCTCCGTATGTCTTTTTTCGAGAAGTGTCTGTTCATGTCTTTTGCCCGTTTTTTAATTGGGTTTTTTGTCTTCCTGGAGTGGAGTCGTATGAGTTCCTTGTATATTTTGGAGATCAGACCCTTGTCTGAGGTATCATTGGTTCATGCTGTTTTTCATGGAAGCTGCACCAGCTAACATTTCCACCAGCCATGAATGAGGGTTCCTTTTCTCTACAGCCTCTCCAACACTTGTTATTACTGGTCTTTTTGATAAGAAACATTCTAACAGATGTGAGGTGGTACCTCATTATAGTTTTCATTTCCCATTTCCCTAATAGCTAGTGAAGTTGAGTACCTCTTCATATATCTGTTTTTAAATGAATGGGACTATATCAAACTAAAAAGCACAGCAAAATAAGCCACCAACAAAACAAAAAGACAACCAACTGAATGGGAGAACATATTGGAAAATAATGGCTCTGACAAAGAGTTAATATCCAAAATATAGAAAGAACTCATACAACTCAACACCAAGCAAACAATTCAATTAAGTAATGAGTAAAGAACCTGAACAGACTCTTCTCCCAAGAAGACATACAAATGGCCAACAGATAATATGAAAAGATGCTCAGCAGCGAACTTTTAAAAACGTCTGTTTTATTTGGGAATGAAACCAGCAACAGGAGTCAGACTGAAAGGGTGAAGGGGAGGTGCTTAACCAAGCCCACGCTGTGTGCGAGTCTCTCCCATACAGGATCAAAGTGATGCCTGCAGGCATTATATATATAAATGTTTTATATATACATATACATTTAATAAATATATATATTATGTTACCATAAAATCAAAGTTACAACAGTGTGATTGCTGCATAATTGCATTTTAAAGTTAAATACTCCTTGTCCTCTTTTCCAACTCATTGTCCACTTCTAAGCTAGTCTTTAATGGACACTCTGAAGTCTCTACTATATCTTGGAAATTTTAAAAATTAACTTTTTACCAGGGCCTACAAAGTTCTATCTATTACCAATCTATTCTTGAGCTATTCTCCTTCATGCCGATTAATCTCAAGCATACTGGTCATCATTCAGTTCTTCAAAATATGGCACATACCTTAGTGTCTTTTTGGATGTCATTCCTTCTCCCTGGAATTTTCTTATTGGCTACTTAAATAGAAAGCTCTCTCATTCTTAGGTGCCTACTTAAATGAGGTCTTCCCTGACCACCTTATCCGAGAAGATGTATCAGTTAGCTAGTACTAATGTTGCATAGCAAGCAACAACAAAAATCTCAGTGGCATACAATGTAAAGGATTTAGCCCAAATGTCTGAGGACCAGTTGGGGGCCTTTCAAGCCAGGCTGGGCCTCACTCAGTGGCTCTGCTAATCTCATCTGTGCTTGTTCATATCTGCAGGTCAGTTGGAGTTCAGCTAATACAGGCTGATTCTGCTGTGCAACTCTGCTCCATATATCTCACATCTTCCTAGTAGGACCAGTGGGCTAATGCAGACATGTACATTTCAGAGCCCTTATGCATGACAGAGGTGTAACTATATGAGCAGAAGCATTTGAGGCCTTATAAGGCCTAGGCTCAGAACTGGTCTATTATGTTGGTCAAAGCAAGTCATAGAGCCCAAACTGAACATCCGTGGTATACTATTCCCTTGGAAATGTGGCAGGTGGGAAGGGAATATTTCTTAACCATAGTCTAATTAACTCTGCCATTCCAGTTCATAGTACTCTATTTTCTTCAAAGCAACTTTTTGTATATTCAATTGTCTAGTGTCTGTCTTGCCCATGAAACTTTGTTTTAGACAGGAAAGAAATAATAGACTATACTGTGGTAACAAATGAAAGCCTAAATATCAGCAGTTTAATACAATAAAAGTTTATTAGTCTCTCATGTCACAGTTCAGTGCCTATGGGAAGCCCTCCTCCACTGGAGCTCTAGAAACTGGATCTCTGCAGCCTGCTCTGGGGAAGAAAGGACCAAAAGATCAAAGAGATGATATTTTTCAGGGCCAAGCCTAGAAGCGGCTTCTATTACTTTCACCTTCCACTGTCCAAAAGTCAGTCACATGGCCCCACTCTAACTGCAGTAGCAGGTGGGGGCACAGAGACACAGTCTTCTTGTGTGTTCAGGAAAAGGAAGTGGTATGGTGAACACATAGCTTTGCTCCTACTGAGACTGGGGCATCTTCAGCCGGAAGCTGTGTCGCTAGCACCACATTGCCTGAAAAAGAGAAGCTTTTTATGTGTCGAATGAATGAATGAATGACACCTTACTCCAAAGTTAGTTTTTTCATCTATGAAAAGAGATAAATGAGACCTATCTAACGAAACCACTTTAAAGAATAAAGAAGTAATCTCTGTGATAGAGTTTCATGGTGTACTATTTGGGGGCTTTTCTTAGTTTCTGACTTCTGTCTCAAAAGTGCATAGGAAATGTTACTGAGTATGAATAGTTGTTTGTGATAATGAGGAAAAATTGTTAATTTATGCAAATATATGTGTAGATATATAAAGCAAGTCTTTAATTTTCATTTCTTAAGATAATGGTTGAAAGAATATGATCTAAAAAAGAGTCAAAACAGGAGCCCTGGACCCATCCAGCCCAGGGTCTTCCCCTCAGCTGCAGGGCTTCTCCTGCTGGCACCATCCAGGCCAAGCAGCTCTCTATGCATGTGTCCCTCCCACTCCCTGCAGAGTGGAGGGGATTGGGAGGGGTGAGTACATGTACAAGAAACAATGAAAACCTTATGGTGAGCACGAAGCTCTGCCATTTTCTTATTCTGCCTTTATAGTGACCTTCTGGTAAAACACACACAGAAAAAAACATAATAAATCTTGCTTTTTCAGCAACATATATAAAATACTTGGGGCATCCAAGGCACTGCCCTATCACTGGGTCAGAAGCCTCTCATGAAATCCCAGGGTATTCTGTGTGCCCCTCCTCAAGGGTCCCATGGTATATTCTGCACACCTCTGTCATACCCTGTCTCAGATTATATTTAAATTTGCTTTGGATCTTTGCCCCTCAAAGATAATTTTTTTCTGGGGATTTATTCTTATTGTATCCCAGAGCCCTCACAGGCTGCATACCCAGAAGGTCTTAGACTCGTATAAGGAATTCTGTTTGGCCCTCTAGTTTCTAAAACGTCTTCATATCTGGACCTTAAAACTCTGCCTTTAAATTTAAATGACTTAGAGAACCTACTTTCAAGACAACTTTTGCTTCACCTAGATATCACAAATCAAGTGTTGAGCGTATGGCCTCCAGTTTCCTGGAAAGCCCTTCTGCTTTGATTCTCCAGCTTGGCACTGGCATGCATTTTCTGAAGACACTGGTGGCTTTCAGAATATAGTAGATTCTCAGTTGCTAAGGATGACTGGTGTGAAATTTCTCCTAAAATAATGAACAGAATATATATTTAAAATTTCTCTCAAGCTTATAATTCAAACTAAATGTGTTCTGTATCATAATTCTTACTTGGGTTAATGTTTATCAAATTCCTTTGATATACAGTGCCTGTACTTCATTAGCTCTAGAATATTATAACATCAAATAGTCAAGGGTTATTAGTAATCATATCATAAAAACACTAAGAGAACATTAACCATGAGACAGAGTTAAATTTTTTAACCAATCCAATATCTGTTTCAAAGCATTCTGGATATTTCAAACCCCCTGATTTTTTTTTTTTTTAGTTATGCAGTTAATCAGAAACCTAAATCTAAAACTTTAGTATTATCATGAGTACCCACTGTGCCCTCTGGATTCAATAGGCTAATTTTAATGAACATTTAAACACGTGCATGAGGCAATCTCATTTAGTTATAATTAAGATGCGAAGCTGGGAGCTGTATTGCTTTGCATCCGAATCTGGCCTGTTCACTGTGCAGCCGTACTCGGAGTGCTGCAGCAGCACATGTTAAACATCGCAGTGTCTACAGAGTGACAAGCACTGATCCGCAGCATATCTGACCAGGCCTTGTGCCTGAGAGATCATGTTTTAAGTAGGAATTTATATCCTAAGGGCTTTTCATGTGTATTTTCTACTTTTGAGTAGCAGGTAAAAAGGGCAGGTCAAACTGAGGTTAAATACAGCCTGGGTCACAGAAAGATATGCAAAGTGCAGGAAGGAAATAGCTGCAATAGGGAGGGCAAGCAAGTGAGAATTAGCGTCCACCTAACACATACAATAAATGGGGTTTTTGCGTGCGTGTGTGTGTGTGTATATCATTTACATATGATTAAGGACTGAGTAAGGAGGTGATATTTCAAGAATGTTGACTAAAAACTGGAAACCAGAAGTACCACAAATCAAGTATGGCCCAAAGCAAGGAAACTTTCCACAGGCTTTCGAACAATGTTTCCATTTATAAACCTTCCCAATGAGTCTTCTAAAATAGACTTGATCATGGAGGGCTGGGAACTGTATCTTGGATCCTGATAGCACTGAAAATGATGCTTGAGTATTTTTTGAACATATTATTTTATTAAGTTACTTAGTAAAAGGGAACCATCAAGGCTAGTATCTTCATCTCTACTATAATCAAAAGGCTCTTTTTCTCCCCCTTTAAAATTAGCCTTAAAAATGTGATGTTACCTTAACTAAGTATATTAGGGATCTTATAAAAGAAAAATTAAACACTGTGTATAATTGTCTTACTCACATTATCTTCCTTTTCTGAATAGTATACACATCCCACTAGCCAGAGCAGGGTCCAATTCTAGGGACTGCAAAGAACAAAAGCAGGTCTAACATAACTGTATGTTATACCACAATAATGTAACTATAATTAGTAATATAACTATTACCATAATAGTATAATGTAACATAGTATACTAGAGTACAGTATGGCACAGTGTAATAGTAGTAATATAATAATGTAACAATAATAATATTTTATTGTTCTAAATTGAGACATATATTTCTTTCATTGTATTGAATGGAGAATCTGCCAGAAACTGAAGAGGCACTTTTTATTTTCAACAAAATAAGATAAGAAAAGAATACTACGATTTATTTTTAAGTGTATATTACTTCATAGGTACTGAAATAATATGTTTAAGCTTTAATAATATGTTTAGGTTTTATTATAATAAAACAGTATAATAACAAATAGCATTTCCCCTAAGGCACAGGTGGCAAATACAAGGCCGGTGGGCCAAATCCGGCCCTCCACCTTGTTTTATCCCACCTGACACCTTGTTTCTACCCGGCAGCAGCACCAAGCTCCTTGCCCCTAGTCAAGGATTAGTTACATTTATCAGCCCTAAAATTATATTTGGCCCTTTAAAGGCAAGAGTACCTTCCTTTAGGGGAAGGCGGGATCTTATCAGGCATATTACCTTGGGTTCATTTGCAAGGGGGGCCTGGGGATGGAGAGGGCCATGACGAATTACCTCATTGGCACTGACCCCAAAATTCCAGACTGACCGATTAAGATTACATTCCTGGAGAAGGCTGAAAGTGTAATTAAGTCGGGTATGAAGTCCAGGCTCTATGTAATGGCTTTAACACCCATGACTCCATTTGGGGCCTGTGTCAGAACTTATTTTATATTATTTTCTTAAACAATTACTTATGAGACACTTTAATTATTCTTTCAATATTACAGATAAAAATGTTAAAACAGATAGTAAATAGATAAACAAGTTTTCTTATCTAGATCTAGACTATATTAAGTGGTATTTAATCAGACTATATCTTTGTATTTCTACAAAACTCAGATAATATATTGTGGACTTAAAGCATTTTGTAATGTAACATTGTAATGGAGGTATGCAAATTACTTTTAACTTTAGTATAAAAGTAGAAACAAAAGTATTAAGGATAATTATAACTATAAAAATTTGTTAATTTTTATTTCATTTTAATAATGCATTTGTGATTAGAAAATTACTTCAGCTTAAACATGTGCTTTGCTAAGCTTTATTTATTCTAAGATTATGTGTTTTATACAAGTAAAGAATTGTAACAGTTATATAAATATTTTCTAGCATTTTAACTGCTATTTAATATTTTCACTACAGCTTTTATTTTCCAAAGTATGCTTTAGATTCCTAATTTCAAGAGGTGATTTTTGAGTATGTAAGTTTTACTATGTTCAATTGACTTTATTAAACAGATCTTGAATATTTTCTTGGTCCTTTTGCACCCCTTTTTAAATTTTTTATTAGAAAATTGCACTTAAATATAACAACTAAGCTTCCATTTATGACTCCTAAAATGAACCAGACAGTGTCTGATTCTGTGCACGGACTAGATGGCTTCTCTGTTCCTCCAATAAATTGAGGCTCCCTATAATCCCAACTTACATATGAAATAATTATATAGAGATACTTAGATTTTATAAATATAAAGGTTTTACATCAAGTATTCAAAAAAATAATTTCAAGGTTATTTTTCATTTCTCCTACCAATCATAATTTGTAAATGCATAGAGTGCAAACTACAATACTAAATAAATGTGAATATCTGCATTTTCTCATGCAAATCACTTTTCTAAAATAAATTTAATTATTACAAACATATATGGATATTTTAGGCCCAATTGTTATAATTATAGTATGTCAAACATATTAAGTTATAAATATACATACATGTAAAAGTACCAGTGTCAAAGCAATTTTTTTTAATGATCACTTGGAATTACCAAATCAGCATCAAGGTGTAATAGTGAGAACACAAAACTTTATTTATTAAAAATAATTAGAAGAAATGGCAACTCTGACCTATAAGAATCCAAGTTATAAAATATTTTAAAAGAAATTGTGTTTTTATAATTGTTAAAAAAAATGGAAAATACATTTCTCATTTACTATATAGTTATCAAGAATAAAACAAGAAAGGAGGAAAATGACTATACAAAGAATTTTCCTCGCTGCCATTGAAGTATTGCTTTAAAAAGGAATATTGAACAATAGTATTATCCTTTTGTTCCACACCAAATTTACATATTCGCAGCTCAAGTATTTAAAATGTAGTGTTTGTGGAGTTCTTCTGATAGGACGTGTAACCTGACTATTAGAAAAGCATCTGATTAAGCTCTTCACAATCAATTCTTGCTTATTATGTTCATTTAGATGTATTTGTCAATTTATAAGTACAGCTAATTAAAATTTTTTAAATTTTCTTTTTTTTTAAAGGAGCCCGCTACATGAAAAAAATGCAAGTCAAAGTGGTCACAACCTAGAAGTCTGCAGACAGGAATAACTAGCAAGTAGATACCATGTTATTTTACTATGCTTAAATATATAGAATTCAGTAGCGTTCTGAGAATCTTACTCTATAATACCAAGTAGTCTTGTCATTTTAAATTTATACTTAGTATTATTTATGTTAACTATACTATATCACAAAATAGGAAGAAAAATAATAAGTATGGATTTCAGAAAAGTGATTTTCTGTCAATATTAATGAAATGATTTTGGTCATAAAGATAAGTTTAAATATTGTATTCTCTCTCGGGTTTGTTGCTAAAGCCCTAATTCCACAATATATTCTTTATAAAAAGAGTAAGACTCTATGTCTTGTGACATATTTAGCCACTATATAAATATATTAATTCCTCTAACAAACCATTAATATAAATTATATTATAATCATGCTTTTAAGACCAGAGTAAATTATATTCATTTTTGAAGATTACATTTCAAAATTTCAAGGCGCCATCAAGTGAAATCCAGACACAAAGCAGGAGCTTTCCGCTTATCAGTACTTACTGACATTTACAAGAAATGAAATCAGGAAATGTTTGGGTGAGTGGGTTAAAAAAGGGCTTAAGAATGTGGGGAGGGTAAATTCAATTATTTAAATGGCAAGAAACATCTTTGAAAAATCTCATTGTTTCTTATTAAAGTAGTTGGAGTTGACTCTTTCTCCTCAAATATATTTTGAAGATTGTAACAGAATCTGAAATGTTAAAGCTAAAATGGTTTTAGAAAGTATTTACATCAAATCTCTCTTGGGTATGGATTAAGGAACTAAGTTTGCAATTAGAGACTTATTTTACATATTAAAATCTGAGTAACAGTCAAAAGTAGGAGTAAAAGTGGCTTCCAGTGTTGTCATTTTTAAAATAAAAAATAAAGATGAAACAAAGTGGCAGAAAGATTCATTAACAGTGTTAAATGCTGCTGGAAAGCCTAGGAGGAAGACGACCGAGAGAGCAAAAGCTTTGGACATCACAACCAGTTCGTCATAGGAAACCCTGATAAAGATAATCTAACTTTGAAGGACAGACGGACTTATGAATCCTTTTCAACATAGTGGCTTTATTATTTACCTTAGCTCCTTTCTATATTAACCCAATAGTAGAATTATGTCATTCAGATTTATCTTTGGGTCATTTTATAATTTTTAAAATTCAGACTTCCTTATACTCAGAATACTTTTCAGTTGTAATCTCCCTAAAACTTCCCATAATTTGAATAGTTAATTCAATTTAATGTAACTTGGTTAAGGATATCTTTATTACTGGGTAATCCTATCAAATATATATGCCCTATTATTATTTCACTTAGCAATCTCATAAACGATTTCCTACAGTAGGCTAACAAATATTCTACTTGCCTCTGTGTTGGGAAAAACCCAGTCCTTTTCCAAATTTTCCCTTCAATTTCACATTACCACCATCCTCAACAAAACTATGACAACAGGTATGTGGGTTTTTCCCCACAACAAACAGTTTTCTGACAGCAGTCAGGCATCTCACAATTTAACTGAATGCTGTCACAACCTACCTGGAGAGAGCACCAGACCTCACAGGTTACGCCCTCGGCCCCACAAGACTGTCCCCACCCACACACACTTCGGAGGGCAATCACCAGTAGTGGGCCTCAGGCTACCCTCAACTTCCGTCTAACTTGGCTACAAATTGGAGGTTCCCGTGACCTCCTCCCCTTGGATTCCATTATTTGCTGGAACAGCTCACAGAGCTCAGTGGAACACTTACTGTACTTACATTTACCCGTTCACTAAAAGACATGATAAAGGATACAGATGAAAAGCCACACAAAGGGATACATAGGGCAAGGTCTGGAAGGGTTCTGAGCACAAGAGCTTGTGTCCACATGGAGCTAGGTGTGTCACCCCCTGGAATGTGGACATGTTCACCACCAGAAAGCTCTTTGAATCCTATACAGTTGAGATATTATGGAGGCTTACTGATGTAGGCATGATCAGTGTTCAACCCCATTTCCAACTCTCACTTCCTTCCCTGGAGAACAGGAGATGGGGCTGAAATCTATCTAATCATGGCTTAGTCTTTCCAGTGACCAGCCCCCACCCAGAAGCCATGCAAGAGCCCACACAGAGTCACTTCATTAGAACAAAAAGACACTTCTATCGTCTCCAAGAGATTTAGCAGTCCTGTGTCAGGAACTGAAATCAAAGACTAAACATTAAACCAAAAGATTCCACTAGTGCTCTTAACACTTAGGATTTTATGAGGGTTTCAGGAGCCCTGTCAAGAACTGAGAGTAGAGACATTTCTTTTCTCTTTTCTTTTCTTTTCCTTTCTTTTCTTTTCCTTCTCTGTTTTTCTCTTTCTCTCTCTCTCTTTCTTTCTTCTCTCTCTCTCTCTTTCTTTCTGTCTACCCAGTATTATTTCACAGCCTCACAAGAAATAATTTCAAGCAGTACCAGGCACATAGTAGGTACTTATAAGTTATTTTTCAATAAATGAATGAATGATTTTCTCACTTTGAGTTATTCCCACATTCCTTTTAAACTACTATTACCAACTTCTTGCAGCAAATACACTCAGAATTATTTGACTATCTTCAAATTCTTAGATAAACAAATAAAACTAAAAGAAAAATAAGAGTAACACTTTTATATGAGATTTTTCAACCTGATTTTCATTAGTAGTATTTTTTATTTTTCTTGCCTTAGTACTCTAGACTGAATTTTCATGGTTGTAATTAGGGCATAATAGCCACCAAATTATTTTAAACATTTTATTTAGAAACAGGTTATTCTTAAATCTTTGTACTGCTTTTTTCTTTTTTTGTCCACAATAAAAATAGACTTGTTGCTTTATTTCAAGTTATATAATCCATGCTTATTGTAAAAATTTCAACCAATACATGAAAGTATAATGAAGAAAGTAAAAACTGCTTGAAAAGCCACCCAAATGATATAACAATTAACATTTACATTCCTTATAGATTGACCACTTTCTCATTATGAAATGTTATTTTTTATTTCTACTGATAAGTCATGCTCAAAGCCTAATCTTTCTGTTCTTAGTACAACTACTGACAGTTTTCTTTTAGTTAATATGTGAATGTATCTCTTTTTAAATTAAATTTATTGGAGTGACAATAGTTAATATGATTGTATAGGCTTCAAGTATACAATTCTATAATATATCATCTGTATATTGCATGCTTTTCTTTTTGCATCCTTCTACTTTAAATCTTCTTGTGTCCTTACATTGATGATTTCTTGTAAACATCACAAAATAGCCTTTAAAAAATATAGTCTAATAATACTGATCTTTTACTTGGAATATTTAGTTCATTTACATTTATAATTATTTACTGACATAGTTGGGTTTATATCTATCATGTTACTATTTATTTTCTCTCTTTTTTAAAATATTTTATTTATTTATTTTTAGAGGGGAAGGGAGGGAGATAAACATCAATGTGTAGTTGCCTCTTATACACCCCCTACTGGGAACCTGGCCCACAACCCAGCATGTGCCCCAACTGGGAATTGAACCAGTGAACCCTTGCTTCACAGACTGGCACTCAATCCACTGAGCCACACCAAGCAGGGCTATTTATTTTCCCTTTAACTCACCTGATTAGGTTTCTTTTTCTTTCCTTTATTGCTTTCTATTGAATTTTGAATTAATTACATATAAGTTCTTTGGCTGCTTGCTCTGTTTCCCATACCATATGGACATGATCTAAGGTGGGGTGGGGAGTGCTAGATGAGAGGGGGTGCAGGCCAGAGGGGGAATAAAGGGGAAAAATTGGGAAAACTATAATAGCATAATCAATAAAGTATACTTAAAAATTTTTTTAAGATTTTTGAATTAATTAGGTACCTGTTGCTATTCAATGTTTTTCTCTATTAACTTATTTAATATACATTCTTCTTTTAAAGTATATTTTTCTGATTATGCTATTACAGTTGTCCCATTTTTTCTTCCCTTTATCCCCCTCCACCCTGCACCACCCCTACCTCCAATATTCCCCCACCTTAGTTCATATCCATGGGTGGTGCATATAGGTTCTTTGGTGTCTCCATTATTCTTAACCTCCCCCTGTCCATTTTGTACCTACCAATTATGCTTCTTGTTGCCTGCACCTTTTCCCCCATTCTCCCCTCTCCACCTCCCCGCTGATAATCCTCCATGTGATCTCCATTTTTGTGATGCTGTTCCCATTCTAGTTGTTTGTTTTGTTTTTTTTTAATTGGTCTCACAGTGGTTAGTCTAGAGATTTCAGCAATCATCCTTGACTTATTACTGTTTAATATAATATATTAAACAAATAACTTCATATTAATTTTAATAATAATCTGATATTAATAGAATCTTAGAAGATTTTAACTCCATCTTTTACTATTATTACTATAATGAACGTTTCTAGATACCTTAACCTTCACTCAAGACATTTCTATGATTCTTTTATGTGGACAATATCCATTTATATTTACCATATACTTAATTTGGCCACTGTCTTTTATTTTTTCATGAATATCTTGCATACATGCATTCCATTTGGGATTTTTTTTCCAATTTTGGAGTCTCTTTAGTATTTCTTTTAGTGCCAGTGTGCTGGGAATACATTTTCTTAATTTTTATTTCTCTGAAAATTCTTTATTTCATCTTTGTTTCTGAACATTATTTTTACTGGATATATTTTACTGGAGGCTTGTTCAGAAAAAGGTCCAACCATTGATAATAAAACAAGAATAGTTTGTACAACATTCATGTAACCTGACAGCCAAGTAGAGTGGATTGGAATACACATGTGTGAACAACGATGACTTTACTATACTTTTCAGTGGGGGCAGAAAATGCCATTGAATGAACACATGTACTATGTAGCTGTCACATTCAAAAAGACTGCGCGAGTAGAGCAATGAATCTGCATCAAATTTTGGGTTAAGCTTGAACATTCCTCTGTAGAAACTATTCAAATGATTCTGAAGGCCACAGCTATGGGCCACTGGTGATTGGCAGCTTTGTCACAACAATGCACCCACTCATACATCACATCATCATATCTTATGCAGAGCTTTTTGGTGAAACATCATATCACCCAGGTGACTCAGCCCACCTACAGGCCAGATTTGGAGCCCTGTGCCTTCTGGCTTTTCCCAAAACTAAAATGACCTTTGAAAGGGAAGAGAGTTCAGACCATCGATGAGATTCAGGAAGATACAATGGGGCAGCTAATGGTGATTAGAACTGTGTGAGGTCCCAAGGTGCCTGCCTACCTTGAAGGGGACTGAGGCATCATTGTCTTATATACAATGTTTCTTGTGTCTTGTATCTTCTTCAATAAATGTCTCTATTTTTCATATTACATGACTGAATACTTTCTGAACAGACTTGTAGACTTTCTTTCAGCACTTCAAAGATGTCATTCTAGTGTCTTGTAGCTTCCATATTTTTCCAATAAGAAATTCATCAGTCTTATTGGTGTTCTTTTGATACTTGTTTTATTGTTTAAATAATTTTTAAAATCTTTTAAAAATTATTTTTAATTTTACTAACATAAACACAATATAAAACTTGTAATTTCAACCATATTTAAGTGTACAATTCAGTGGTATTAAATACATTCATATTGTTGTGCAAATATCACAGCCATCCATCTTCATAACTCTTTTTATTATGCAACACTGAATAGCTTACCCACGAAATAACAGCTCTTCATTATCCTTCCCCCCACCTCCTGGCACCCACCATTCTACTTCCTGTCTCTATGAATATGACTACTCTACAAACCTCATATAAGTGGAATCAAACAGTGTTTGTCTTTTTGTGACTTGCTTATTTTGCTTAGCAAAATGTCCATCCATATTGACGCATGTGTCCTGAGAATCCCTGTTTTTTAACGCTGAACAATATTTCATTTTATCTATTGTTTAGTAATCTGTTGATGGCTACATGGTTTTCTTCTACCTTTTAACTATTGTGAGTAATGTAGCCACGAACAATGGTGTACAAATATCTCTTTGACTATCTGCTGTCAGTTCTTTTGGGCATATATCCAGAGTGGAAGTGTTTGATTATACAATAATTCCATTTTTAATTTTTAAACTTCTTATTTTTATTTTAAATTTCAATTGCAGGTGACATTTGATATTATATAGTTAAAGGTATACAGCATAATGGTTAGGCATTTATATAATTTATACAGTGATTCCCCATGGTAAGTTGGTACCCACCTGGCATCACACTTAGTTATTATACTATCATTGATTATATTTCCAATGCTGTATTTACATCTCTATACTAGTTTGTAACTGCCAATTCGTGTTTCTTAATCCCTTTACCTTTTTTACCCAGTCCTCTTGGCAACCATCACTTTGTTCTCTGTATCTATGAGTCTGTTTCTATTTTGTTTGTTTCATTTGTTCTTCAGATTCTGATGCAAATGAAATCACATAGTATCTGTATTTCTCTGTATGATTTATTTCACAAAGCAAAATACCCTCTTGGTCCATCCATATTGTTGCAAATAGTAAGATTTCATTCTTTCTTATGGCCGAGTAGTATTCTATTGTCTAAATGTACTACATCTTTTATCCAGTCATCTATCAGTGAACACTTAGGTTGCTTCCATAGTTTGGCTGTTGTAAATCTGCAGTGAAAATAGAGGTGTATATAGCTTTTCAAGTTAGTGTTTTGGATTTCTTCATATAAATACCCAGAAGTAGAAGTGCTGGGTCATAAGGTATGTTTTAATTTTTTTTTAATTTATTTATTTATTTATTTTTAGAGAAGGGAAGGAGGGAGAAAGAGAGAGAGAGAGAGAGAGAGAGAGAGAAACATCTATGGGTTTCATGCCCCCAACTGAGGACCTGGCCCGCAACCCAGACATGTACCCTGACCAGGAATTGAACCAGCAACCTTTCTTATCACAGGCCAGCACTCAATCCACTGAGCGACACCAGCTTTGGCTGTTTTTAATTTTTTAAGTACTGATTGCCATACTGTTTTCCATAGTGAATATGTGCCATTTTACATTTTCACCAACAATGCACAAGCAAACTGAATTTTGCACATCCTAGCCAACACTTGTTAGTTATTTTTGTTTTGCTCATCTGACTAAGCACTTTCTAGCTGGAATTTAGGAACTGAGTTTAATTGTTTAAATCATAGCTGGAACCATAACTTGGAGAGGAACAGAAGGACAGAAGAGAGGGAAATTAACATTTATTGAGTGACTTTTATATAGTCCAAGTACATTTATAGACACATTTTCTCACTTGGCCTTCATGATATCTCTGTAAGAGAGATGAGAAACTAAGGAGCCAAGAAGTTAGTTGAGTGACTTTTCCACAGTGACCACAGTTGGTTACTAACGGGAGAACCAGTATTACAATCTCTTTCTATGTGACTCGTAGGACCTTTCTCTTTCTGCTATATTGGCTGGAGGAAAGAGTTTGCATGAGAGACATTAGATAGCGAGAACATCATAAAATGTTATCACCTTAAAATGGAACAACCCCTTCTTAAAGCAATGGCAATAGAACAATGGCAGTAGCAGTCAGCACCGATGCTTTGAACGTGGCACCTCTGGCGGTAGGGTAAAGGGTTGATGGGTGGGGCTCACATTGGCAGGCAGGGAGAATGGCTCTCAGGAGCAGCCAAAGAATATCCAGGGAATAATACCAAGGGAGCTTTTGTAACAAAGGACAGATAGTTGAGCTGAAAATGTTGATTCAGGAGATTTTACCATTAACACAGGAACTAAAGCCGAGGGTATAAATGAGATTTCCCAAGAAAAAGTACAAAGCAAGGTCAGAACAGAACCAATGAACCAATGGCAAAACTTGGGTTAATAAAATAGACTACAAAAAAAAAAAAAAACATTTAGAGAGGTAAGAAGAGGATGAGGGTAAAGTGAATTTACTGAAACAAAAGAGGAAGGGGTACAAGTTAAAAAAAATTGCTCAACAGAGTTAAATAAAAGCTACAAAGAAACCTAAGAGTTCATGGAATCTGGTGGTTGAGCTACTGGAGGGGACATTTGGGAGAACTTCATAACAGTGTAGATTAAGGAATGAGCGTGTCTTAGGTTGGGTTCATAGGAAACAGACTCTGAAATACAGATAGGACTGTTGGGAGTGCCCGGTAGAGAAATTAAACTACAGTGAGGCTGCAGCAGAGGCCTCAGTAGAGCCTAGGGAGAGCCCTGGGGCTGGCAAAGCCTTGCAGAACTATGCCAAAGTGAGGCAAGGTGGCTGGGCTTTTAAATCAACACCGACCAGTTATTGGAGGAGTGTAACCTAAGTGAGGTAATTTCCTTCAGTAAAAGGCAGTGCCCAGAGAGGGGTGCACGTTTTAGCTGTCAACAGGCAACCTTCCGGCAGCTGGAAGAATGAATGATTTCTTCCTATAGGGGCTCTGGATTGGAGAGTGACTCACAGCATCCCAGGCGAGGAGAAAATGAATGAGAAAAGCTAGGCTACTGTTTTGAATATTTTGCTCTAAGGGACTTTATTATTGCAGCCACTAATCTTTTTTTTCCAAAGTCTTCTTGCTGGCTAAGTCCTTTACTGACAAATTTTCATCATAGATAGATGCTTCATTGACTTGTATGGCCTCCAATTAAATAGCTCTCTTTTCCTTTATTATTCTTTATTATTTGCTGTTCTTACCCTATGTAGTACTATAGGGGTAGATATAAGCCTAAGTGGATTCTATAGCCACCCCCATTAATACATGTTATGTGAAAAATAAGCATCGTTTGCAGAATTTCTTTTTCCAAGTCAATTACCATTAGAAAAGAGGCTATCCATGAGAACGCTAAGTTAAGGAATTTGGAAATTATAAGCCAACACTTCATATATCACTGCAAGGTCTGGATTGTATTGAAGAGTCTGGTGTTACATATTTCGTGCAGACCTTTACATTTTCTTAGAAGATGCAAAATAGTACAGTTAAAAATATGAAATCTTACCATAATCACATGCTCATGAATATAGAAAAAGGTTTAAAAATGCTGTTAATCATTTTGATGATCATTAATTCATGGCAGCTCTGAGTGTGAGGACAGTGTAAAAATAGTTCCCAGGAGAGATTTAAGTCAACATGCACATTTAAGTCAACATGATATAATCATCATGGCAACCACATTTATCACCCTGCAGCCTGGGATCCCCTTGGTGCTTTATGCAATGTCAACTGTCTCTAGCAATCACCTGGGGTGTGTACGTACTGGCAATTTCCTTACATTTTTTAAGAATACACAGGACCATATGTATATTTCTCTTTTTAAATTATCAATAGAATAGTTTAATATTTGAGATGTTTTGGCAAAATTTTTTTTAGAAACTGAAGTTTCAATACAGGATCCAATAGAAGTAATGCCTCTTGAGTGTGGTTGGTAGGGTAATAATATGGGTGTAATAATTTATAGTTTTAATTTGAACATTTCACCCAAAATGTTATATGGGGTACTTGAAGGTGATATTGGTATGTTACAGAATTACATGCTTATGATTTTGTAATAAAAGATTTTGTAATAAAAGGGGTATTATTTATGCCACACCCTGTATATTAAATTCCCATTTAACACCACCCCCCCCAAAAAAAAACACCCTGAAACATCTATAGCTCTACAGAGCTCTCACTAGAGACTTTGGAAAAGACAGATTTGTTCTTGATTAGAAAATAGCATATAAACACACACGCACACATACACAATCAGTCCCATCTGTCAAGTTGCCTGGAGAATGCTTTTAACAAGGAATAAAGCTACGTTAACAGCCATAAAATATGCAGCAGGGGAAAGAAGGATAAAGCCATCCTGCAGTTCACTTGCTTCACCTACTGTGCTGTGCTTGCCCTGTGAGCAAGACAGATTGGGCAGTTAGTACTGCATCAGGATACCTGCCATTGTGGAGCGTAAGAGAATTGGAAAGAGAGCTCTGGACTCCAAATTAGAGCTCCTTCCATGATTATTAGCCAAGGAAATGTGAAAACTGATGACTTTTTTCATTTCTACTAGAAAAAAAACACACAACTTTTATTTGCAATGAAGGATCTGCAACTCCATTAATATTATTACTAACTTGGCAAGTGAGAGAAGTGAATTTTAATTTACAGTTTTGCAGCTGTGCCTAAGGGAAAGAAACAAATTGCTAAAGGGTATGTTTATAAGCTAGATATTGACAATTGTAGAAATTTACAATTGTTTTACCAAAATGTGGAAACAGCACAAGAAAATGAAATTCATCTGGAGGATGCTAATGAAAAACTTAATTACACCTCTTAACTTCCTAAAGAAAAGACTTAATACAAAGAATTAGACACCCTTTTCAAGGTAGGTTTTTGCTTGGATTGTAATTTTGAAAGGGGTTCAATTTTCTGTCAAATAACAAATTAGAAAAACATCATCTAGAACAAAAGTTTCATTGATAAACTTAGTGAAAGTGGTCTCCATCTGCAAATGTTAGCAAATCTATCCAAGGATTCGCTATAGATGCATTTTGAGGCCAAGAATAACATCAGATGTTCTGAACAGTTTACAAGCACTTATGAAATAGGAGTGTCACTATTAAAAGATCTTGGTTCTTAGTAACAAGAGGTTATTATTTGGTATTTCCAGGTAACAAATGAAAATGTTCTCTGTACCACTCTAAATTTTCTCCCTTTACAGGGAAAAAAGATGACAATTTTTTATGACCAACTAATTAATTTATTTTAAAACACAGTGTTTTACTTGATTTCCTTTATACAAACTATGGAACTAGTCTTCATTTAATGACTAGAAAAATGTAATAAAATAGAAGAAAAATCTCTCAGTGCAAATGTATTACAATTTGCAAAAATAATTCTAATTTAGTAGTAATAATAATTAGCCAATTTTAGAAATACTGACTTTCTTTAAAAATGTGGTAAACGTAACTTCAATAAAAATATTTTTAATCAGGGAAGTATTTAAGACTATGACAGACAAACTGATTTTGAAAATGTTTTTAATGTTTTTAAGAATTGGACATTGTTACACAATCTAGTGAAAAATAAAAAACACATATGTAGTTAATTATCCAAAAGAAGATATATACAATTATGACTAAAATATATAATCACTGAGAAATCCCTAAGTCCTAGTCAATTAAAAAGAAGTGCACCTAAAAGCTTAGAAATAATAAATATAAACATCTTGTCCAAATGTAAGAACTATAAAACAGTTATTTTTAAAGTTCTACATGTTAATGTTCTGTTGTGAGGGAATGAAATAAGGATTATCTCATATTGACAGAGATACTAATTTAGACTAAAATAAATATAAGTAAATGTAATATTGCAGCCCCTATTAAAGAGAATTTCTGCAATGCTTAGTTAGGATTAAAATATACCTGAAGTATTTTGACTCTAAATTTTGACAAAATAAATGAATAGCTTTTATCTATCTCCTTTTTATAAACAAAAATAATTCATTTTTCTTTAACTCAAAAATTATATGTGATTGAAGACTGGGGTGTAACCAACATGCTCCTTTAAACATAAAATATGCTCATCAAAATATACTGCCATAAGTAAACCACTTTAATACCTTAGATCTAAACTGTCTTTATGGTTTATAGGATCTCCATATATTCCCGAGAAAGTGGGAGTTAGCCATTGGCTCAGGAATTGATCCAGAGGCTCTGTACCAGCTAGATGTGAAAAGAGTATCCAGTTCCTAGGGGAAATGCCAGTGTAGGCAGAGATATCAATGGGTTTGGGAAGGAAAAAACAAAAATAAATACGTTGAATAGGTATATTCCTATTTAAGACATGGTACATTTAGAGAATCACAGACATGAGGACTGATGTACTGTATTTATAAATGAGGACACTTTAAGAAAAAGTGAATAGACTCAGATCATGTGGCTACTTAAATGGCAGAACTGGGACTAGAATTCAGATCTCCTGACTCTTAATCCAAAACTCTTTAATGGAAATCTGGCAAAATTCCTGATGACACTTGATGTTCCCTGTTAGACATGCAATTAAGCTTATAATTGGTCCTTGTTCCACTTCTCTGTGAGCATGTTCTTCTTCAGATTCTATGAGAGGGCACATTATTTACCCAGGGACAGAGAAGAGAGTGTGAAAATTAAGTCAGTGAACTCATTTTAAGTTATCTAGTAAACAAGGATAATAACATGATTTGATTATTTGTTACTTTCTGCTCATGTTTTCTAATTCACACTGAGTACCTAATTCATTTATCTTAGGTACAAGTGAATCCAAATTTATTTTTAATTATATTTCTAAATAATGGAGAAAAAATGTTGTAAATTGACACCTCCCACATCAATTCTCTCAGGCTTCCACTGAATTTTGGCATTAAATGGCATCCCCAACTTTTCCCTTTTTCAAGCTATTAAAACATTCTTTCCTAGCACTAAAAACCTCTTCCACTGATTTGTTAATACTGCACCTATTTTTATGCAGGAAAATACTGTCTTTGCTAAATTGTAATTGAAAGGCATTTAGCTTTACTCTATCAAATTATGCATCTTTTCCATCTCAGAAATCAACCATCCTGCTTGCTTAACATTGTTAATTGCTGTGACCTACCCAGCAACTCAGCTAGGCTTAGTGTCTCATGTTGCTGTCTTTAGGTGATCATAAACAGGAGTTTGAGTTGCTCATTTGGTGCAATTATTTTTAGTAAGGTACATTGCAAAAGTTGGAAGCTTATATAAAATGGTATAAATAACAGGGCATTAAGGTTGGGAAAGTCACATATATTTATCAAGAATCCAAGATCCTGCTTAACTGTATTTTGTTTTATATTAATGTTTTATTACTAAAGCCAAACAGTCATTGTAGAAAAGTTATAAAATACATATAATCCAACTAAAGAAAATGTAAATAATTCATAAACTATCAGAGAGAACCCCTACTAAGCTTCAGGTACATTTAAACAAAACACACATGTACAGATACACACTCACACACATGAAAAAATTATTCTGAATATGTAATATGTTAACGTATTTATAAATTCTTAGCACTGTATGGCAAATACTTTTTCCCATTAAATAAAATAAGTTTTGAGTTAAAAATAGTAGTATATAGGTTTTGCATTTTTATTACCTCTGAATAAATAAGATCTATATGACCAGAATAGAGTAATATAAGCAATATAAACATCTTATCATTATTCACCTACATCACTTTTAAAGGTAGCATAGTATTTTTTTACGAGTACATTCTTTACTTATTTAACTATTCCTCTATGGCTATATTTTAAATTATTTTAAATTTTCCTTGCTTTTATTATGATTCATGCATGACCTTATACACATTCTATTCTGGGTAGATTTTTAAGGGCAGAATTACTGTTCAAGTAAAATTTTTGAATAGCAGTTCTTCACTTGTTATTTTTTATTTCCTATTCCCATTGGTAATTTGCTCTGATGCATGAGAAAGATTTTTCATAATTTAGTCTTAGTGTACTATGGACAAAATGGCTGATAATCTTTAAAAGTTGTATGGATAAACAGCATCTTTATTCAATGGTAATATACAGAGAAACATCATGAAAACAATAAAAATATCTTTTTAGATTTTAGGAAACATCCATATCTATAAGAAACTAAAAATAGAAAATGGAGTACTCATATTCTTTCCCTAAATTCACCAGTTGTCCGCATATAGCCATCTCGGCTTTGTCTCTCTGTCTGTAAGTTGCAGACATTAAGATACTTCACCTCTGAATATTTATCTCTAGAGCTCCTAAAATTAGGACTGCCTTTTCGATAACTACACAAACATTATCAGGCCCAAGAGAATTTACAATTATTTCATAATATCATTCGCCATATGTAAATTTCTCCAATTGTCCCCCTAATGCCATTTATGGCTGTTTTATTTTGAACCTAATAAAATTTTATGTATTTTGGACATTATTTCCCTTTAGTCTCACATCAGAAGTATAATAAAATGTGAATAAAGGACATGGCCAAAGACAATGTGGGGGAGCAGATTGAATGGGGGTGGTGGGGGTAGGGCAGGGGAGAGTAATGAGTGGAGATGGGGACAACTGTAATCAAACATTAAAAAAGCACAATGAAGAACTTTTAATATCTGGATACATAAATGAATAAATAAATAAAATATTTTTAAAAGATGAAAAAAAAGAAAGAAAATCATACAAGGTTAGTTTGTCCCATAATTGATGATATTGGGTTGGCAAAAAAATTCATTTAGTTTTTTCTGTATGATGGTTCTAGTAGTGCTTAGTTGTCTCTGATTTCATGCAAAACAATTTTGTTAGATTGTATTGTGACAGCTGTCATATAAAACATATCAAATTGGTGAATTTTGTGCAGACATTTTAATATGGGAGATGGAAGAAAATATGCAATATTTTCAATATATTATGCTTTTTTATTTCAAGAAAGGTAAAAATGCAACACACACACACACACAAGATTTGTGCAGTGTATGGAGAAGGTGCTGTGACTGATCAAATGTGTCAAAAGTGTTTTGCAACATTTCTTGGTACTGTTGACATTCTGGCCGAATAATTCTTTGCTGTGGGACTGTCTTATGCATTGGAAGATGTTTAGCAGCACCCCTAGCCTCTACCCACTAGAGCTTATAAAATCTGCAAGTAAGTATTTTATAGAAACTCTGATAATGATACAGACTATTTTTTTATATTCTGCCAGTTTTTACTTCTTTCTTTCTTTTTTATTGTCAATTCATCAAGAATCTTATAAAATTGAAAGCGGGAACTATTTAAAACAAAATGCCTACTTAAAAAACTTGCCATTGTGTGTTTTTTTCTGTACAAAGTGTTAGTTTATCTGTAGGCTGCTGTTTGAGTCAGTTGCTTAGAAATATTGAATAGTACCCTTTTGTGAGAGAGAAAAAACAGGCTATTTTTATTCAAAAGCCACACACTGATAGATCTGTTAGTTGGATAATAAAAGGCAGGGCTGCCCAGGGGTAGTTTATGGGAGAGAAATAAGACTCAGAAAGAGCTAAATCGCTTTACTTAGTAAACTGTCAGGTATTACAGACTTAACTGTTGGCAGCTTGAAAAGAAAAAAGTACTTAACTGGATCCTGGAGTCTAAGTAAAAACAGGAAAGAGTGAGTTCTTAGAGAACTCGTAATAACTTGAAAACAAACAGGACCTAGAAGAAGATGGTCAAGTGACAAATTCCTTCAAGAGAAAAAATGGACTGTTTTTAGATTATTGGGTATAATGCAAAAATCCCAATATTGAACAATAAGAGGGTTTGAGAGACACAACTAAAAGCAAAATAGCAGTATAGCAAGTGGTCACTATAGTAACCAGAGGTAAAATGATGCTGAAGGGAAAGAGCACTGTGAGATCAGACTGAGGTTATATATAAAAGCCAAAGAGAGAGAAATCAAGTTGCTTTTTATTACCATCTATTTCTTTCTGACCTGGAAAAGGAAAAATATATGGATAAGAACTAACTAGGAAATACCACAATTTAAATTATATAGTTTCCCCTGGCCTTGTCGAGGTTAGCAGAGATCAGGGTAAGGCTAGTAATTAAAGGTGTTATTTATAGAGAGGGACTGCCTTGGGCTCTCAGAAGGTCCACTGTAAGTCCAGGAATATGGAAGAAGGGACACTTCCATGCCACCAAGGATCGGGATGGCTTGAGGCCATCTTTCTACTGCCAGTGCAGCTACAGGATGATTTAAACTGTTCGGTCTCAGAATGGATACAACATGAGAGAGCATAAGGGTAAAATAAAACTAGGAGCACACATTTAGAAAGTTAATTGATTTGGCTGTAGATTTTTGTGTTCATTTATTTCCAATTGTTTTCAATATTTACATTTTTGTTATGAAAGGGGAAGCAAGTTGTTGACTGTTTAACTGGACAAATATATAACTGGTAGATAATTTATATTTCATTTAATTTAATGAAAAGCTAGTCATTGCAGATATAAAGTCATATGTTGGAAAAAGTATTTTTGTATATACAATGGTGATTATAAGTCTGAATTTTCAAGATGCCAATCAACAGAGGAAAAACTGGCTGCTGGTTAATGCTATTAAACAAAGAACTATTATTAGGTAAACGAAATTCACTTGAAAAGTTTATGGTTAAAAAAAAGTGCCTTTGTCATCTGTTAGTCAGAATCTGGTTTCATAGCAACCCAGCATTCACAGATATGAGCAACTTCAAAAAAGACCTCTAATGCACAGAGAAACTGAATGGGGAAAATAAACAAGGCGTGAGAGGTTATGGGTTCTACTGTATAACTGGCCAGTTAACTAAATAGAAAGGGAAAGTCTATTGAGTTTTAGTGACTATATGCACCACTATACACACCAAAAATTGCTATATTAGATTGCTAGGGCT
This sequence comes from Micronycteris hirsuta, assembly GCA_004026765.1. NCBI lineage: Eukaryota > Metazoa > Chordata > Mammalia > Chiroptera > Phyllostomidae > Micronycteris > Micronycteris hirsuta. Next base: position 11,295 of record PVJI01017694.1, on the reverse strand, counting down.
GCCGTTATAAAATATCACAGTCTAGGTGGCTTAAACAATAGAAATTCATTCTCAGTTTTGGAGGATGGGAGTCTGAGAAAGAGGTTATGTCAGAGTGGTTTCTCCTGAGGCTTCCCTTTTTGGCTGGCGGAAAGCCACCTTCTCACTGTATCCTCACATGGCCGTTTTTCCTGTGTGTGTACATCTTGCGTATCTCTTTCCCTTCTTTTTTTTTTGTATTTTATTTATTTTTATTTTTATTTTTAAATTACTTTATTGTTGTTCAATTACAGTTGTCTGCACCCTCTCCCTCCCCTCCCCACTCTTTCTCTTCTTAAAAAGACACCAGTCCCACTGGATTAGTGCCCCATCCCTATGACTTCATTTAACCTTAATTACCTTTATAAAGATGCTCTCTTTAAATATGGTCACATTGGAGATTAGGGTTTCCATCTAACAAATTTTTAGAGAGGGACACATTCAATCTATAATAATTGGCATCCTCCTAAGTAGAGCAGACTGGAAGTATCCATTCATAAATTTATGCAAAAATATTTATTGAACATTCACTGTGTGCCAGAGACACTGCACTAGGTAGGTGCCTGGGGAAATACCGTGAGGAAAGGCAAACTTGAATCTTATTCTGCAGATTAATGGGGAATGGGGTGATTTAAACAATTATATTGCATTAGGTGAAAAGTGCTCAGTTCACCGAGTTATGTAGGAGCATGTAGCAGGGATTCCAAATCCAGTCTTACCAGATCAAGGATAGAATGCACTCAATTAAATTTGAATTTCATTTTATATATATTTCTATTGTTGATTATGCTATTATAGTTGTCCCAATTATCTCCCTTTGTCCCCCTTTACCTGGTACCCCCATCCCTCTGGCAATCACCCGCTCAGTTCATGTCCAGGGGTCATGCATATCAGTTCTTTGACTTCTCCATTTCCTATACTGTTCTTAACATCCCCCTGTCTATTTTGAACCTACTAATTTGTACTTCTTAATCCCTGCACCTTTTCTCCCATTCTTCCCCTGCCTCCACCCAACTGATAAACCTCCAAATGAGCTCCATAGCTATTATTCTGTTTCTGTTCTGTTTGTTTGCTTAGTTTGTTTTTTAGATTCAATTGTTGATAGTTGTGAATTTATTATCGTGTTAATGTTCATAGCTTTGGTTGTCTTCTTTTTCTTTTTTTCTCATTTAAATCACTGACTTCATTTGGGTGTTCTTTTAAAATAAACATTATTATTAATGTTTATGAATAAGAAAATAATTCCAGCCTGGTAAATTTCTGTTTACAAGTGATAGTTTGAAAAACCTGTTCTGTTTTCATAGTTACTAGTGGTAAAGGTTGTTTGGTTGTAGTGATGGGCATGGTTATTGTACCAACATTTTATGGGAGAAATACCGTAGTACTGAAAATGTTCTGTTTTCTTTTCAGTCCCTTTTATTTTTTTCACCACTAAGAATATTTGTACAAAAATAATTGTCTTGTTGTTTAGGAATTCCTCTTCTTATACAGCTTATTTCTCTCACTTGAAATAGAAATGAATTTTTATTCTAAAATATACCTAGTATCTCTCCCCAAGAAAACTGACACAGTTCTCCTTTGATCAGATGATCCTACTCTTTCCTGCAGACCATTCTGGGCTGGTTCTTTTATATGGTAATTCTCTTATTCCCAAACATTTAAGCTCATCTTTCTGTATGTAGCTAAAAGTTTGTGTCCTCGATGCAGTTCTCTTGATGGTTTGAAAGGGAGATTACTGCTTTTGTGTATTTTAGTTCACCTCCCTGTACAACTCTCTGAGCTCAGCGTTCCTCAAACTACTTTGATATTTATAATTTGTTCATGTTGACTCACTTTAACCCTAAGTGTTTTTTATGTCTGTTGGCCATTTGACATTTGTACTTCTCTTTTTCTAAAATCTCTGGGATGATGGGCACAGTTTAATGATTTTTATGGGAAGACTACCAGACAGCTACATCCAGTTATATTATTAATAATTTTTGATGCTAGTATCCCAAGATAGCTAGCTGTTTATTTGCTTTTCTTAATTGGATGTTTTTAATTGACTGTGTGCATATTCAGCTTTATTTGTGTCTTTTACATGGACAAAGACACTAGGTAGGCACAGTCCAGATCAGAGAGAAGACACAAGCTCTATCCTGCCAGCATTCTCCAGAAAAGCAGTCTGACAGCAAAGGATGATGCCTTAGACTCGGCTTAGAGCAGAGGAGATTCTGCTCGTGTTGGTCCAGGGCCAGCATCAGTCTGTCCCTGCTCTCTGGGAGAAGGTCCACCCTGAGGGCTGGGTCTGCTTTCTTCTTTTGTTGATCTTTTCCTTAAATAAGTTCTTTAACATTTTATATAATAATGGTTTGGTGATGATGAACTCCTTTAGCTTTACCTTGTCTGGGAAGCACTTCACCTACCTTTCCATTCTAAATGATAGCTTTGCTGGGTAGAGTAATCTAGGTTGTAGGTCCTTGCCTTTCATCACTTTGAAACTTCTGGCCAGTCCCTTCTAGCCAGCAAAGTTTCTTTTGAGAAAACAGCTATCAGTCTTATGGTAACTCCTTTGTGGGTAACTAACTGCTTTTCTCTCGCTGCTTTTAAAAGATTCTCTCATTGTCTTTAACTTTTGGCATTTTAATTATGATGTATCTTGGTGTGGTCCTCTTTGCATCCGTCTTGTTTGGAATTCTCTGTGTTTCCTGGCCTTGTATGCCTATTTCCTTCACCAAATTAGGGAAATTTTCTTTGTCTTTCTCTTTTCTTTCTGGCACCCCTATGATTTAAATATTGGTTACCTTGAAGTTGTCCCAGAGACTCCTTAGTCTATCCTTACTTTTTTTCATTCTTTTTTCTTCTTGCTGTTCTAATTGAATATTTTTTTCTTCTTTATGTTCCAAATCATTGGTTTGATTCTCAGCTTCATACGCTCCTCTGTTGGTTCCCTATAAATTTTTCTTTATATCACTTAGTGTAAACTTTATTTATGTATGGATCTTTTTCATGTTGTTGAACTATCCAATAAGTTCCTCAAGCATCTTTATAACCAGTGTTTTGAACACTGCATCTGATAGATTGCTTGTCTCCATTTTGTTTAATTATTTTTCTGGGATTTTGTTCTGTTCTTTCATTTGGGCCATACTTCTTTGTCTCCTTATTTTGGAAGCCTCCCTGTGTTTGTTTCTATCTATTAGGTAGATTGCTTTAACACTCTATCTTAGCAATGTGGCCTATAGTAGAAAAGCACACCCAGAAGCTGGATGGGGTCGAGCCTTAGGTAATCACCAGGGCAGGGCAGCTGTGTGAACCAGATTGATGGAGTGTCAGATATGGTGTCTCTGCTCTGTGGATCTGTATGGAGGAAGTCTCAGAAAAGGGACTATGGCCATTGCCTGGCATCTTCAGCTTTGTCCAAGAGGAAGCTATCCCCCAGCACTCACCTTGATGCCAGACACTTCTTTCTCCCTGTGTACCATTGGTGGCCCTCCGGCTACTGCCCCAGTGCTGAAGTCCAGAGGGAGTGAGTCTGCATAAGTCCTAAGTCCATTTTGGGCCCTGTAAGAGGAGATACCTGAGAAACCCTCAGTTTCTTCCTCTGCCTGAACCCCCACTGGTTTTCATAGCCAGGAGCTATGGGGACTTATCTTCCTGGCACTGGAACACTGAGCTTGGTGGTCTGGTGTGTGGCTGGGATCCCTTGCTCCCAAAGGTATCCCTCCTGAATTTTATCCACCACAGGTAGGCGTGAGATTGCCTGTTCTTCACATCCATGTCTCTGCCCTTCCTACCCATCTGGACCAATGTGACTTCTTTAATTCCTTGGTTTGGGGACTTCCATATAGCTTAATTTTCTGATGGTTTTGCGTGATGATTGTTTTGTATTTTAGCTGTAACTTTTGCTTTGTTGTGCAAGGAGGCAAGCCGTGTTTACCTATGCTCCCATCTTGATGAGGGTCCCTATTTTTTTTTTCAATTGGTATAGAATTATAGACAGATATCCATTCTACTTTTCCATTTTCGAGGTGGTTTCTCCACTGTGCCAGTCAGTTTAGGAGCCAGGCAACTCCTCGGCTGCTGGGGCTGCAGAGGCTGCTGGGCTTCTCTGACCATCTGGCTCCTTCTCTGCAACAGAATCTGCTCCAATGGTCACTGGGCTCACTCAGGAAGCTGAGGTGGTAGAGGATGGAGTAGGCGGAGAGGCAGGAGGAGTGTCTCGTGCTTTCTTCAGCTTTCCATGGCGCTGATTTTCAAATAATTTATTAGTATAAACATGTTCAAAATATTTCATGGGACATATTTATACTATCCATTGTTTATCTGACTTTTAATTTTAGCTGGGCATTCTATCTTTTACTGTTTTATTTATTTCTAAATCTGGCATCTTTTTTTTTTAAAGATTGTATTTATTTATTTTCAGAGAGAGGAGAAGGGAGGGAGAAAGAGCAATGTATGGTTGCCTCTCACATGGCCCTCACAGGGGACCTGACCCACAACCCAGGCATGTGCCCCGACTGGGAATCGAACCGAGACCCTCTGGTTCCCAGCCCGCGCTCAATCCACTGAGCTACACCAGCCGGGCCATAAATCTGGCATCTTTTTTTATTGAATTAATGAAAATTAAGAAAGCTCCACAGATGAGGTGAGATTTAACCTAACCTGAGGGAATGAATAAGGTCAAGAAAAGACTAGGAAACTGAAAGAAAAGACAAGAGGAAAAGATTCCTGAAAAGAAAGATGTTACAGACTAGCAGTGAGGATAGAAGTCACCAAAATGCAGAGCAGATGATCCCAAATGGTGAGAAACAGACATTGATAATGATTACTTATAGGCATAAAGAACAGAGATAAGCATGAGGAGAAAATGATGAATGATGTAATACCCAATTTTTCTAGCCTCCTGAGTTATTCAGCAGAGGAGAAAGCTAAAGGAGATATAACAACTGTGACTAGCTAATCATCAAGTCTGATTATTACAACTCTGATTTATTTATTTACTTACTTACTTACTTACTTACTTATTTACTTAATCTTTTACTATGTTGACTTCTCTTGCCTTTATGTGCTTTATGGCTTCACTTTATCAAGAACCCCCTGATTGGCTTTCTAGCCTTCTCCAAATGATTCTTTACTGAGAAGCAAGAATATGAAACAGATCTGATCCGATCCTGCCCCCACTTGGAACCCTCAGGACATTTCCAGATGAACTTTCATCCTATTTATTCAGTACAAATCATTCAGGAAGTGATGCAAGATTTAAAAAGCTGATGGAGATTTTAACATAATTTTAAAAGACCAAGAACAGAGACTTCCTGTCAAGATGGAGGTATAAGTAAACATAGTTCATCTCTTCACACAACCACATCAACATTACAACTAACCTGTAGAACAACTGTCACTCAGAACTGTCAGAAATAAAGTTGAATGGAAGTCTAAAAACTACAGAATTAAAGAAACCACATCCATCCAGGCTGGTAGGAGGGGCAGAGATATGGAACATACTGGTCCCACTTCCACGTGTGATAGATAAAACTTAGGCAGGGATATCTTGGGAGTGAGGAGTACCAGCCCAACACCGGGTCCCCAGCCCAGGTTTTCAGTGCCAGGAAGATAAGGCCCTATAACTTCTGGATGTAAACACCACTGAGAATTGAGTTGGTGAAAGAAACATCTGGAGTCCCAAGCAGTTACTCTTAAAGAAACCACACACAGACTTACTCAGACTCAATCCCTCCGAGCTTCAGCACCCTGATAGTAGTTTGAAAGACACTAGTGGCATGTGGGAAAGAAATGAAATATCTGATATCAAGGCTAGAGCTGTGGAACAGCTTTCACCCAGACAGAAAGGCCCTCTGTCCTTCTTCTGAACCCTCCCACCACAGAGCCACAGAACCAGCAGGCAGGAGCTGTATCTGAGACTCCATCAACCTGGCTAACGCTGTTTGCCTCACCCTGGAAATCCCGTGAGGCTTCCCCCCATCCAACTTATGGGCCCACCCAAGAGGTTAACAGTGGCTTTTACAGATGAATGGTTAGTCTTGGCTCATGCATCACAACTTCCTAAATCCTCTCAAAGAAGCAATAGCCAACCTCAGTGAGCCCCCAGCCTACATACCACTTGCTAAGTGGTCTCAGGTCCAACACTAGCAGCAGCAAACCTAACTTCATAGCTTGGCTTTCCCTGGGAATCTCCAAGTCCAGCATAAGTAGCAGTCATCTTCAGATTGCTTTATAGCTAATGAATGGTGACCCCTGGCAGAACACAGGTGGGGAATGACCTTGGCCTGCACCATCAAGGAAAATCCAGAGCCAGTGGAGAGAGCTACAGACAACATTGGAGTACCACTATCCTGCCCCTGCACAGCTGATCCCCCACAGAGGGTGGAGGTTGGTGGTCAGTAGCCACAGCCAGTCCTTGTAGCTGACTGGCCTGGGTAAATGCCTCCCATTGACCTGACAAAAGTATTCACCTCAACTACAAGAGGAAGGTGTGTACTCAGCTCACACAAAGGGTGCACCTTTAGGGGTGGCTGTGCCACTGGACCCTACAGGACACCCTACCTAGTACATAGAAACAAACACAGGGAGGCTACCAAAGTGAAGAAACAAAGAAACATGTTCCAAATGAAAGGACATATCAAAACTCCAGAAAAAGAACAAAACAGGATGGAGATAAGCAATCTATCAGATGCAGAGTTCAGAACACTGGTTATAAGGATGCTCAAAGAACTTAGTGAGGCCCTCAACATCATAAAAAAAGATCTAGTCAGAAACAAAGTATACACTAGTTGAAATAAAGAACAATTTACAGGGAAATGACAGTAGATGGATGAAGCCAACAATCAAATCAATGGTTTGGAACATAAGGAAATAAAGATCAAGAAGAAGAAAAAAAGACTCCAAAAAAAAAAATGAGGAGTGTGAGGAGTGTCCTTATTTGGTGAAGGAAATAGAAATGCAAGTCCAGGAAGCACAGAGAGCCCCAGACAAGAGGGACACACAGAGGGCCACATCAAGATGCATAATTAAAATGCCAAAGGCTAAATACAAAGGTACCATCTTAAAAGCAGCAAGAGAAAAGCAGTAGTTACTTACAGGGGCGTTCCCATAAGACTGTCAGTTCATTTCTCAAAAGAAACTTTGCAGGTTAGAAGGGATTGGCATGAAATATTCAGTCATGAAAAGCAGGGACCTACTGCCAAGATTGCTACACCCAGCAAAGCTATTGTTTAGAATCAAAGGGCAGATAAAGAGCTTCTTTGACAAGAAAAGACTAAAGGAGTTCATCATCACCAACCATTATTACATGAAATGTTAAAGAGTCTTATTTAAGAAAAAGGTTGCCAGATGGGAAGGGGTTGTGTGTGAATGGGTGAAGAAGTGAGAGGATTAAGAAGTACAAATAGGTAGTTACAGAATAGCCACAGGGATGTAGAGCACAGTATAGGAAATGGAGTAGCCGAAGGACTTATACATTGTTCTTATCCACATGAGCTTATACACATGACCCATGGACATGAACAGTGGTGTGGCTACTGCCTGAGGGAGTAGAAGGTGCTCGGTGCAGGGGAGTAATGGGGGAAAAATTGGGACAACTGTAATAGCATAATCAATAAAATATAATTGAAATTTAAAAAATAAAAGAGCAAGAACAAAAATATGAAAACTATGTGTGTTTGTTTGTATTTATGTGAGTTTTATGCCATAAATACTCAGAAGGAAAATTGCCTAAAATCCTTTCAGATTCTAAGTAATTTAAAGCAAAGCATAGCTATGTATATTACATATGTATATTACAATTAGAGCCATAAGTTATATACTTCTGGCCAATACTGGAGTGATTTTATTCCAAAATTGTTATTTTCCTTATGAAAAATTAAACACCAAATAATTTAAGACACTTACTAATGTGCATCAAAATTAAGATTAGAATGCAGGTTTTTTGGTGTCTTAATATACTATACTTTAATCATGCTATTTTTTACATTATATATAACCAACAGAATATTTCCAGTGAAACAATATCCAAACCAATAGTAACTTTAGAGACTCATTTTATATTAGTAAAATAATTTATATCACCTTTTATATTTTATTTTGTGTGTGTTTAGTGTTATTAGATGATATGGTCATTAGAAGATTTTATATATGTATATGTGTGTTTATTAATATGAGATATCTCAGTAGTGGCTATGAATAATTTTGGATATGAGATTCATTCATTTAATATATTTACCAAATTCTGTACTAGCATGATCAGCCATTCTCAGATTAAAACAGAAAAATAGTGACTATTATTTTACAGAGATATGCTATAAATCATTATTTTAAGTCTTGGTGACTGAAACTATAATTACAGTAATACTTTTAATGTTCAATCATTTTGTTATTATATGCAGAACATAACTGTAATGTATAAATGACAAGGAATTTTTAAGACTTGATATATATTATTTTCACCTGAATCAAAATAGCGTATTCTATTGTTATAGAAAACATAGTTGGTGTCCGGTCTTGTTTATTATAACTTTCCAGCATGTTATTTAGGACATAAATGTTACTATAGAAGACATTTCATAGGAAAGATAATTCATAATTTAGATGACATTGTATGTAATGTCTAGTAAAGCATAAAAGTGTTTTGATTTTTTTTTTGCAGTGAAGTTTAAAAATAAATTTGCATTGTCAGCTAGCTAGGAAAAGATACTTTTTTTTTTTAAGATTTTATTTTTATTTCTTTTTAGAGAGAGAGGAAGGGAGGGAGAGAAGGAGAGAAACAGCAATGTATGGTTGCCTCTCACATGGCCCTCATGGGGACCTGGCCCGCAACCCAGGCATGTGCCCTGACTGGGAATCCAACCGGGACCCTCTGGTTCCCAGCCCGCGCTCAATCCACTGAGCTACACCAGCCAGGGCGGAAAAGATACTTTTAACATAAAGAATGTTGGAATTATCTGTGTTGGTCAAGATTGGTGTCATGCTGAGTCCTCAGAATAAGCTTACCACAACTTACCGCAATAAATGCTAGAAAATACTCTAAGGACAAAGAGCATAATTTACGTCCTAGGGAAATTGGAAAAGATTTGCTGAGGGAGTGACATTCAACCTATCTGGAGGATGAATGATTAGGATTTCCCAAGTTAAAAAATGAAAGAATGAAGATCATCCCTGGCAGAGAAATACATTTGCAAAGGCTTGGAAGAGCGTAGAGGCATTGTAAATACGTGTCGGGTGGAAGAAGTTGACTGCATTTACACATTAAGTTATGTAGAAACCAACTAGAAAGCTACTTAAGAAGTCAAAGGAAGAAAAGGCAATGAGATCCCACATTTCAGCAGTGACTGCAGAGACCATGGGTCCCATTTGTAGATCTGACTCATTTGTGACATTGAAAGTGGAAAATGATAGAAAACGAGAGTGGAGGATGGTTCCAGAAGTTTAGCTGAGGAGACTGGATGAGTTATCTGTTCACTAACTGAAAGATGGCCATACGTTACAAAGGTCAGATCTGAGGGAACAAACAATGAGAGGACGCGTTAAACGTCATCACCAGTTTAACAGGTAGTGAAAGTGGTCAATAAGAGGTTGTACAGGGGGACAAATTCCCTGGGGAAAACAGTCTTAGGAGGCTTACCTGAAATATCAACTTTTAACAAGAAGAAGTCTTTTGCCTCTTACTCTGATTTTGAGGTTAAATGATTGTACATATTTACTCTATTTCTATTTAAAAGTGAAAAATATCTAAAAAATATGATAAATTACTCTTTAATTTCTGTACTCTGCCCAATTATGTGTGTTAGAATCTTTAAAAAACAGACCACCAGTGCTTGGGATAATACTGAGGCAAGCAGGAAAAACTAATTATTCCAAATATAATCCTTTTACTATGATTGGGAAAAATATTTGTAACTGTAAATAAAATTCTTAATTTAAGAAACTAAAAAAGTTGGTCTAATTATCTGGTATATTCTTTTATTTCAAAGTATCCATTTTTTCCCTACTTTGACATGGCAAGCTCTCAACCTCAACACACATATGTGCACACGGCCATGTACATAATATATTTAATGAATTATTTTCTACTGTCCTTAAAAACTAAGCAGATGGTCCAGAAGAATGATGAATTTATGGTACTTTTTTTTGCTTCAGATTAGATCTGGCCCTTGGTTCAGAGCCGGTCTAGGTAGACAGTTGTTGCCACTTAATGAGAAATCAGGTGCATTGTGTCTCCATTGATGCTCATTTCTGTACCTTGTTTTGTTCCACATATATCTGGAAAACATGAAATAGAAAGATTTGTTCTGACAGCATCCATGTGTTAATCTGACTATAATTGCTAGAGGTGCATAGAGCTCTAATGGGATTTATGAAGAGAGTAAAACATTGAACTTGTATTACTAAAATAATTATTTGGTCTTTGGCATCCTGTATCAGTAAGAAAAAGAAATAAAAATCTAAGGCTTGGTGCAAAAGTTCAAGGTCAGTCAACCGAAGTGCTGTTAGGAGCCATGTTCATTCGAAAGAGTTCATTATTGACAATGGAAAAAAATCTTAGAAATATTTTTCTCCCTATTTATTCATGTTAATTAAATATCACTTCCATGAAAACATACAACCAAATGAGAGTTTGAAGTCTATTAACCCTTCCCATATAAAGGTGTAACCTTTATATTGTCATTTACGTTGTTCTCTTCTAAGGGATCCACCAGCTCAAAAACCATGGCCAATAGCAAACTTTCCAAAATATCTGGATTATTTCCACATTACGATGGAACTCCACCTGAGAATTAGTCGAATTACCTAAATGAGATTGTTCCTAAAACTGAGCAGTTAGAAAGCTATGATACATGATCTTGCCCAAGAGAGGAGAGGAAAGTTTCTAAAGACGATGTTTAAAGGCAATGATTGGTAAAAAATGAAGTGTTTCCTATCAGTAAGCCCTTGAGCTAAATCCATACAACAGACTGGCTTTGTAAGCATATATCAAGGGAAAACAAATGAAGGAAGAGATTAAAAACTCCTTAAATTAAACTTTATTATATCAAACTGACAAAGACTGGAAATGAACCGGTAGCATCTGTTGGCAGTGGTGCAAGGAAATGGTCACGTATAATACTCTGGTAGCTATCGGTTGGTGCAAATAATTGAGTGATTTTACAATATTTATCAAGAAGAATAAGCAGAGTAAAAGTTTTCAAATATTTCTCACTTAGTAAATGCACAAGAACTTATATTTGAGGTTGTTAAGTAAGGCATTAATTATAATTTGGGAAAATGCTGAACTACATAAACTTC
>PVJI01017693.1:0-34711 GCA_004026765.1 Micronycteris hirsuta | reverse complement strand
GCTTTGAAGATGCAGCAATTTCTTCTCATAAAAGAGATGCAATATGTTTAAGGCAAACAGTGCAAGCCGAAGCACTTTAATGAGAATAAAGACCTCATCTTCAGATGCTGGGATTGCGTCAGCTGCGGGTAACACAGAACGACGCAGCAAAGGAGGCACGTGTTCCACCACATGCTCTGCTCAGGGTATATAAGTGTCCGTGCACACTCACTGACAGACACACTCAGGACCTTGTCTTGAACAGCAGACACACTCACCCCCCTGACAGCATGAGCTACTACGGCAGCTACTATGGAGGCCTGGGCTACGGCTATGGTGGCCTTGGTGGCCTGGGCTACGGCTATGGTGGCCTTGGTGGCCTGGGCTATGGCTGTGGCTGCTTCAGTGGCCTGGGCTATGGCTATGGCAGCATCGGTGGCCTGGGCTATGGCTGCGGACGTGGCTTTGGAGGGTACAGACATGGTTGCTGGCGTCCATCATTCCATTGGGGATACGGAGTCTCTGGTATCTACTAAAATTGCTGAAAGTAGATGCAGGTGGGAAACTCCAAAAGTGTTTGGCCCTACCTTGTGCTTTAATTCCCGAAATACTCACCCCACCTCCAGCTGAGAGAGCCGGCATCGATCGTCCATCAGCGTCTGTGGACACTTGGAACGTTTTCTCCCACAGAGCCGTCATCCAAACGCACATTCCACGGAAATAACCATTCCGTTTGAACGCATTTTGGTTTCCACCTCTTGTCACCACGACCGTGGTCTCATCTGTCCAGCTAGATGTCAGTGTGCACTCGTATTTTGCTCTTGTGTCATAAACTGATAACTTACAATATGAATAAATTGGCTGGCTTATTGTGATGTTTCTATTCTTATCAGTTGGCATGGTATAATGCAGATGTTTCTAGTTCACCACGTTATACAAGCGTGAGACTATATAGTGGGTCAAGCTAAGACTGAATGAAAAGAACCTGCCCCGTCCACTCACTCAGGGCACCAGCCTCCGCATGTGCTCCTCAGGCTTCCCGGAATCACCGGGATGTGTCGTCACCGTATTACATTCTTCTGTGCCACTGGCTGTGAGGTAATTGTCTCCTTTTGTGTGACTGTGTGCTCAGAGCAGTTCCAGGGCCTCAGCGAACTGGAGAGCAGGGGAGGGGATGTCCCCCACACTGTCCCCCATGGGCACCGCCTGCCGCATCACTCATGTCCCCACCAGATGGCACACGTGTTACCACTGGTTGATCTGCACCGACAACCATCACCCAGAGTTGCTCGTTGGCCTTCGGTTCATTCTTGGTGGTGTGCTCTGTGGGTTTGGACAAGTAGGTAATGATGGGCACCTGTCACATAAAACACAGCAGGTTTTCTCTGTGGCACATCGTCTCTGTGCGTCTGCTGTGTGTCCCATCCGTTCCACCCCCGCTGAGTATCTGGCCGGGATCCCTGGCCTGGCCTATGTGCCTTTGCTTTTTCGCAGCTTGTGTCCTGAAGTGGAGGAGGGGAGGTCAGGATGCGCCACTAACTCCCTGGGCGGGAGAGACCCCTCTGTAGTCAGTGTCTGTGAGGTCCTCAGGCTGGTCCGCTGAGCTTGGCCACCTGGCGCCGGAGCCTGGAGGAGGGGCTCCGGGGACAACAGCAGTGGGGTCGCCCCCCTTGTCCTCCCACGCTCCCTTGGAGGCTCTTCCTAGTCCACAGATGTTCTCACAAATGGATGCAGGCGCGAAGTCCACCCTCGTTGGCACGCGAGACTGGTCGACGCCTCTCCAGGTTGCCAGCCCAGTTGGGGTCCCGAACCTGGCCCCTTTTCCTTCTGCATCTGTCTCACCCAGAAAAGTCATCATGTGCCCAAAGGGACTTGCGTTCAAGCTCCTTCCACTGGGTCGCCACGTGGAGTGGCCGCTTGGAACACCAGCAGTGCAGCCGGTGGGGTGCTCCCAGGGGGCCCTTGGCCGACTGGTCAGTCTCAGGACAGCCTGTTCCGAGGTGTGTCTGACGTGGCCAGACACGTCTGGACCCTGGCACCGATCTCCTGAGAAATCCTGTGTGCCCTTCTGTGCATGGATGGGGGGGACATTCCCGTGTGGGCACAGTCCCCCACAGAGGAACTGTTCGCTGTTTACCTGTGCCGTCACTTAGATTTCAAATCAGAAAGCCACACGAGGGGAGCAAGAAAACAGAACAAAGCTGAAGAACTCAGAGGCCAAGGGCCTGTCACTCCCCGGGCTGTGAGGGTGACGTGAGAACTGGAGTGAGCGTGGGTCCCCACGTCGCTGGATGGAGGCTTCGCTCCAGAGGACCCTCGGACCCTGCCAGGGATGCCGCCTTCCAGAGGGGTAAGGCTCGGCAGGTCCCAAACCCCTGGGTGAAACAGAAGATTCTTCAGATCGTTGTTTCACGCATTACCCAGAAGGTGCTGTGGAGTAGTCCACGGGTTAGCTGTGATTACTCACTACGTGATTTATGTCTCTGACTTTTTGTCTTTCATTGTTTAAAATTTAACAATATGTGAACGAGTTTGATCTCTGAGGGATGTAAGTACGTAGAAAGCTGAGGGCATTGGAAGCCCTGATAAATACACAATTGGGGGCCTTTTAGGCAACCATCACTCGGAATGCGTGACACGCGACTGCTCAGCCCGCTCTCTCCAGGCAGGCTGCGTGCCGCGCCCGGGACGGGAAATGCCCGTCTTACTGGAAGGCCTCGTTTGATTTTTGATCTGAACAGTCCAGAAGCTTTTCTGTTTTATTTGTGCCCAAACACAATCGGCGATTCTCCTGCATGTGACGGCTTTTAGAAGCGTATCACCAAAGCTACATTTATGTTCTTGCTTTGATTGTTGAAAGGTTGGGAGTCGGAAACATACTTTTCTAAATTGCAATCACTAAAAATAGTTCTGTGGGAGAATTTCGTTTATGTCTCTTACCGCAGCGCGGTGTTTGATCACGTACTTCTCCTTGATGGGAGTGGAAGGGAAAGCGCCTGATTGAAAGTAGGGTCTTCATTTGGAGGAAGGCACAGGAGCACTCGGCGCGCCCTGGTGTGCCCCTGGTGTGCCCCTGGTGTGCTAGGGAGGAGCCTGCATCATTCAGGACCCAGGGTAGATGTTAAAAGGCAAAGTTGGAGGGAGAATAATTTCTTGAAACATGGACACAAAAGGAAAAATTCTTACCTCCCCTGGAAAGAGTTTGAGAGGCACAATCATTGTGATCACCTCAGCACTGATCTCTGTTGGTCACGAGAAATCTAATGATGAAAATCAATATAAAAACCCTTTCATCAATGAAAAACGCCCTATTGCCTTACAAAGGCAGTGTAGGGAATTTATTGTCATATATGTATCTAGAATAAAAATTCAGGCTACCTTGTCCGTTTTTCAAGTTTGAGTAAAATGCACATACAGGGTCCAGCACAAATAACGCCCTCTTTTATTACAAAATCTTTTATTACAAAATCATCGCCATGCCATTCTGTAACACAACAATATCACACTCAAGCACACCAGATGACATCTTAGGTGAAGTGTTCAAATGCACCCGTGTTACGCCCCTGCCCCCACACTCAAGCAGGCGTCACTGCGCCGGACCCTGCATCCACCCCTGCTTCCGACAGATGTAACCGCCGCCCCCCGGCCCGGTTTCTGAGCACTGGGCACGGCGGAGCATGTGTCTACGGCTCCGGCAATCAACTTGCAGACGCAGACTTCCTGTCGGTGCGTTTTCAGTTATGCTGCTGCCAACCACCTGCTGCGGCTCTAGAAACCACGTGGGTTCACTGTCCAGGCGGTGGCCGGTGGCACCGTGACCCGCGTGGCCACGCAGGGCCTGGGCGGGGCCTCCCATGTCTCCGCTCTGATGTCCACACCCAGTGACCTCTCCAAAAGCACGCCTGTTTTGTGCTGCCTCCTTCTATGCATATATTCACCCATTTTCTAATGTCCCTTGCCATCATCTGTCACTGGGACTGTGACTGCCCCTCCACCCTATTCTTCTCTGGTTCCAGGATGCACAGCCGCCGTCACCCTTAATCCTTTGTTCCCATGGCTCCTTGTGTGTTCCTGGCACGGGACTGCTGTCACCAACCAGACAAGGCTGGTCCAGGAAACAGAAGCTAATTCAGTGAGAAGTCAGTTTGCAGCCGAGCAGGGGTCATGAAGCTGGGCCCCAGCAGCTGTGAAGCTCAGTAAAATGAACCGAAAGAACCTGTGTAATTCTCTAAATGGCCCACAGTCTTCCTTCTACAGCTGCCTTTGTCCTGGCCCCACCCTGGCTCGGATGGGGCGCTTGTCACTTTTCATAATGAGATCCAACCAGCTGTAAAATACACCCACTCGCATCCCTGCTGCGACGTGGCCCTCTCCCCTCACCCCACAGGTCCCTGGCTGACCCCCCGAGGGGCCTCCGTCCCTCCCATAGCTTGGTGTTCTCCTCGTGCTTGCTTGTTCCCCCGTGGGTGCTGCGGGCTCACACAGACCCGGCGTGGGCAGGGGAGCGGTCTGCTTCACTCGCCCACGGACCCTCGGCGCCTAGAGCGATGCCTGGCCCACAGGAGGTGCTTCACAAAATACGGACTGCATAAGTCCACGACAGCATTCATCTGTTATTATTCATACGCCGGACTCTCCGTTAAATTAAGAGTTCTGTTAATTATAATATAATCTTTGTTTTTATTGTCATTCAAGTACAGTTGACTCCATTCCCCCCCGCACTGCCCCCCACACCATCCACTCCCACCTCCCACCCTCAATCCTACCCTCCTTTGGCTTTGTCTGGTGCAGGCATAAGAGCAGACACATATATCAGTGGAACAGAAGAGAGAGCCCAGAAATAAACCCAAATCTCTACAGTCAACTAATATTCAACAAAGAGGGAAGAAGCATAAAATGGAGTAAAACCAGCCTCTTCAACAAATGGTTTTGGGAGATCTGGGCAGCTACATGCAAAAAAATGAAACTCAACCACCGACATACACCACGCACAAAAATAAACTCGAGGTGGATAAAAGACTTAAATATAAGTTGCGACACCATAAAAGTCCTGGAGGAGAACATAGGCAGAAAAATCTCAGACATTCCACACAGTAATATCTTCACTGATATGTCCCCTAGAGCAAGGGACATAAAGGAAAGAATAAACAAACGGGACTTCATAAAATTAAAAATCTTCTGCACGGCTAAAGAAAACATCAGCAAAATGAAAAGGGAACCAACCGTGTGGGAAAATATGTTTCTCAATGATAACTCGGACAAGGGTTTGATCTCCAAAATATGTAAAGAACTCACATGACTCCACTCCAGGAAGACCAACAGTCCAATTAAAAAATGGGCAAAGGACCTGAACAGACACTTCTCCACGGAGGACAGACAGAAGGCTCAGAGACACATGAAAAGATGCTCAGCATAACTGATGCTCTCCATCAGAGAGACACAAATGAAAACCACAATGAGATACCACCTCACACCAGTCAGAATGGCCATCATCAACAAATCAACGAACAGTAAGTGTTGGAGGGGATGCGGAGAAAAGGGAACCCTAGTGCACTGTTGGTGGGAATGCAGACTGGTGCAGCACAGAATTTCCTCAAATAACTAAAAATGGAATTATAATATAATTCTATTAATGAAAATAAGCATTTATTTTCATTTTGAGCATCTTTCATTTCAGCTCTGCTTGGCCTGACGCACCTAAGCTTCAGACTTCGAGAGACAGGCATCGCTGTGGCAGCGAGTCGGTGCAGAAAGGACCCGGCTCGGAGAGCTGGAATCGCTGCTGCAGATCCTGTCCCGCAAGCTGTGGGACGATGTGGCAAGTTCGAAGGCAGAGCGCTTTCAGCCTGAGCCCCAGTCCCTGCACCTGAGAACAGGTGACAAGGTGGTTAGGAGAAAGCCGTGTGAAAGCTGCTGGAACTTCGCCGCCTAAGGAGCAACCAGAAACCCTGAGTTGACACAAGAATAAGAGCAACGCTTATTCATCCAGGGGCTGAGAGAGGGGGGCTGTGTGGGGTGCACGTGCGGCCCGGGGTGGCTGAAGGTTGGCTCGGTGCGTGGGTGAGAGGCCCGTTCCACCTGCCTTTCCCCTCCCCTGGGCTGAGCGGTGCACCTCATGGAGACTTGGGCTGTGAGAGCAATGCAGATGCCGGGGAGGACACGGACACCCGTGCCCAGGACCGGGCGCCCCTAACTCTGTCTCCTTCTCTTGGCCAAAGCACGAGGTGTGAGCGAGCCGGAGTCGGCGGGGAGGACACACAGGGCTCTGTGGCAGAGAGTGCGTGGGCCGCGGGGCCAACCCTGCCTCCGCCTGGACCCCAGGGTCTAGGGTTCTCCTCCGCAGGGGGCCCAGGGGCGGGACTCGCAGGGTCACCGCGGGGCAGCCAGATGAAATGCAGTGTGACCTGAGACATGTGAGTCTCAGATCGACAAAAATATGTCTTAAAGATAAGAATGAGCAAAACAGCGCATGGAATATATTTATACCCCAATTTTTCATTTGTCTGAAATGTGCATTTAATTGGAACTCCATATGTTTATTTGCACAGCATGGCATCCTTCCCAGTCCGGCCATTCTCCTGATATTTTTCTGTTTGAAGAATGTTGCCAAATGTGTCTATAGAGGCAACTGGATCCCAGAGGTTCTGACCCACAGGTTACGCGTCTCCCGAGGGGCCCTCGCTGCATCCCGACCTCCGTTCTGGCCTTCTGTCTGCCCGGCACTCCGAGACTGGAAACCGGTCCAAAAACAGCTCTTCATTTCTCTCCCCTGCTCGTTAATTGATGACTAGTTATCCTTCATTCTGCCACCGAAATCTTCCTCGGTGAGACCCCATCTCCTTCATCACCGAGTCTGCTCCACCTGCAGGCTTTTCATCTTGTCCTCAGAACAGTTTCTATGAGCTGCTGTCTCCCTCAGCTTTCGCTCCATTCACACCTTCAACTCTTATCTTAGTGGTTGGAGGCCCGGAGACCCAGAAACCCGGGTCAGTCTGCTTGGGTGGCAGGATCAACTGACTGTGGATTGAATCCATGATTTGGGGCAATTCATTTTACCTCACTAATTCTCATTTCTGTTATCCGAAAAGTGACGATGAGTCGATTGTTTTTCCTGTAACATGGTGAGGATTCAATGAGCTAATGTTGGCAAAGCACGAAAGAATGATCACACACAGAGCAAACAGTAGGTGTTCCTTTAGCTACTATTGTTACCTGTATACTTTTATCTCCTTACAGTAACTTTTTCTCTCTATTTCATTTCATAGAAACACTTCCTCACCCTTCAAGGCCTAGCGTATAAAAGTTACTCTTATATCATGGTTCGGAAAGGAAAAAGCCAGTCTGGGATCGACGATATTCTTTCCCCGTGTTTCAGTTTTTCTGCGACTGCCCTCGTCACGCGCCGGGACACTGGCCTGTCTGCCCCGCTCAGTAGCGAGCGGCCCCCGTGACGTCTGTATCCCCGCCCGATGCACCTGCTCCGACACTCATTCCCGCCTCATGCGGTGCAATGTCCTCCTTTTCTCTTTCACTCAGGGCTGGACGACTGGACAGCCGTTGAACTTGATATGCTCCCACTGTAAGTCGTGTTTATCTTATGCTACACTTCTACGGTAAAATTATAACTAAGATGATTTGCTAATACTTGTAAACAGCTCACATGGGACACAGGGTGCTTGCTCCCTAGGCATACAGTGACTGCACAGAGCAAGGTCGACAAATTACTTGAACCCCATCCCAGGGGGCGCTGGCACCAGGACACGAGGCCCAAGCTCAGCTTCTCTCCACTGGCCTCCCCCAAGGCCCTGCTCAGAGCTCCCTGGAGAGCACGGACGTGAACAGAGATTTCTGAGCCTCACCACTGTCTCTAGGCCTATGATACGCAATAGTGTAGCGGTTTAATGGTGATACACTGTGAGAGAGAGAGAGAGAGTTTGTGTCTACCACCGGTTTATCTACCTGGAGAACCAGCTGCGTACGCCCCCAAACTGTCCCTCTGGTTTCCTGCAGACCAGCGATCTTCACTGCGCAGCAAGCATTCGTAACACATGCAACACTGACTATGTAGTCAGGGGCACCGACCTCTTTTTCCCTTAGATTGTTAGTTAAAAAAAAAATGACAACAGCCAATACAACAGTAGCCATCTGGTGTGAATGAATCAAAATCATACCTATTGTTTTAAATCAAGTTGGCAAAAAGTATGTTGTTTTGTGTGCCGCAGAATGTGGGTAATTAGTTTGCATGTGCCCTGAGATGGAAAAGGTTGGAAATCGCAGCTCCGAGGATGAAAATTCCCCTAAATCAAGTCAGGTCCCCACGTAACACTCGGGGCTACGACACGTGATTGGAGAGAGCCATCCGAGTGTCTCCTGTGCTCGGGGAGGGGGGCAGGCTGCACGCCACTCCTTGCCTCTCCTGGGCATGGCGCACACTTGCACACACACACGCACACACACATGTGCATGTGCGTTGGAGGAAGCGAAGGGAGGGATCTGCACTAGACGCGTGGTGACAGTGACAGCCTGGGAGTCCGTGTGAGGGAGCTCCTGGCGGCAGATGTGCAGGGGTTGGGTGGAGACCAGAGGAAATGGGTGCGGAGTCAGCAAAGAGCCAACCTCTGTGAAAACGACGCCCAAGTTTTAGTCGATTTGGGCGTGTTGTAGGCAACCTCGTAGAGAAGGGCCTACCCTATTCCCCTCCCAGAAAGTTCTCTGAAGCGGCCAAGCAGCCACGTGGGAAACACATGGGCCCTTGATCAAACCCAGCCTGCACACCCAGTAGCTGCGGTGCCCTTGGCTGTGCTGACCCTTCAGCTCTCTAAGCCCCTGAGAACCGAGGGCAATCGTCGGGTTTACCTCACAGGAAGATCATGTTAAATGGGTTCACGCTATGTAGTAAGTGTGAACAAACCCTATTCTCCCCGTTATTATCGCTAAGGCGAGAAATGTGTGTGCCACAGGTCGGTGAAGTATGAGCCCTGTGACAGAGGTCGGCCGTGAGTCCTAACCTGCACCCAGAGCGTCTCCTTGCACACACTGTCAGAAGCACTCGCGCACAATTAGCGAGCCCGAACAAGCCTCTAAAATTTGGCTGCGATATGCCCTCGCGTCATGGGGTGAGTTTATGGGAATCCAACCGGGGTCGGGGGGAAGGCCCCGCAGGCTCCGAGGGTGGAACCCCCCGAACAGGCACCAGCCGAAGGGAACAGAAGTTAACATCTGCTAGCATGCGGCGGCCCCCCTTGCTGGAATCGAGGGGATGGGGAAGGACTTGGGGGCTGTTTGACGTGTGAGGGCTGTAGGCTTTACCAGCCCCGCTTTGGAGGGTTTGTAAGGCCGCCGCGCAGGGTGACCCTGGAGCACGAGTGGCTCAGCTCTTGCTGCCCCAGTGCATGTGTTCCTGCCGCAGAGACTGAGCCTGGTCGCTGAGGATCTGGAGGCCAGGGCAGCACGGCCAGGGCATTGCAAATGCAGTGGGTTAAGCCACTCTCTGTGCTTTGGCCATGGCGAGGAGGACTTGGGAAGCCAAGGTGAGGACAGTGTTCTGGCTTCCAACCAGTCAGGAAAGGTCTCCGCCCTCGGTAATCAATTCAACGCCCACGAGCCAGCTGCTGACATCTTGTGCTCATTGAGTTAATGCCACCTTTGTCCCATCATTGGGAACTATTTTGACATTTGTAGACCAGGATCTTTAAAGACAGACATTTTTCCCTCAAATGATCGCAGTGTGACTCACTCAGTATTTAACTGTAGGATGAGTTTCAACTTTGATGCCTTACAAATCGCACTGCAGTCTTCCAGGCTGCTTAGTTCCCGCCTCAGAGGGACCCCACGGGAGAACGTTTTCATGGGGAAGGAGAAATACCTGGTGAGGTAGCCTCGGGCCTGAGATGAGATGACAGAGTTATACCTGGAGGAACTTTCACAACGATATTCTTCCCAATGATGGCATTCCCTTGTTATAGACAGCATTTTTCACTCTGATATTTAAAACTAAACAAAGCAGATGAGTGACTGGGCCTTAGGAGCAGCACAGGACACCAGCGAGGGATGGAGCCTACAGCAACGAAAACAAGTCAGTCCAAGCGAACATTCAGAAAGCTGATCTGCAACATGTAGAGCAACATTGTCGTTTATTTTTTATTTTTCCTCTAATACTGTTGATGCACTACGTATTAGTGTCTGGGATGAGAAAGTCCGTATTTATGGTAAAAGATATCTGAATGCAGAAGAAATAGCAACCTCATCTCAATAAAGATTTAATAGCAAAGAAACACCAGGATTATGGCGCCTTCACCCACGTTTGACCTGGATGACTGTGTTCGTTCTCCAGTTCAGAGTTGGTTGTACCTGCAGCTCGCGCAGCTTTGTGGTCACGCTTGCGTGGAGATGTTTTAACATTTGCTTGGCCTTGACCCCGATATTCAGTTTGTATCCTTCACGCTGTGTGAGGCATGGCTTTCTCTGTATTTTCCCATTGAATCTACTTACTGTTGCAAAAAGCAATGATTTCTGAGTATTACACTTCTTTTGTGTTGAATGGATCCTCTAAATGAGCTGTGATTTCTCATTTTTGGCAACAATGCACGTTGTTCCCGTGGACACCGATCATCCTGACCCCGGGGGCAACAGTGGTTTTTCTCAGCCGTTTAAACGATGTTGTGGACGCAACAGTCTTTCAACTCTGAGTGGAAACATGTCTTCTTGTTCCTTGTAGACACACCAATGGATCGTCTGTGGCGACCTCAGTTGTGATTTATCTGTGGACTTAATTTGTCCAACTTCCATTCCAGAGAGTAACACAGCGCAAACATCACAGAGAGGTCACTCGGCGAGCCTGCGTCCGTGTGCAGATTTCAGAGCTGCTGCCCCTCACCCCCTGCTCCTGCAGAATAAGGGGTGACCAGGGGATTCTTACAATCTGTGGGCCTGTTTTTGCCATCACTACGAAGCAGAGTTTCTTTATAAAATAAAGGCAAATGCCTTAAAAAGTATATTTTTGGATTAAGACAAATGGTTAAGAATTCTTATTACTATTACAGATTATTACCAAATATATACACTTTCATAATTTTTTATTTTATCATAAAAACATTTCTGAAATGTTGATTATCTGTCTCTCTCAGTTGTCTGGCTCCCTGATAGGTAACCTATAAACTCTGTAAGGAAAACGCTGAGATTTTCAAGTAAAATACATTTCTCCAGCTTTGCGGAAAGTACAAAGCCATAAAAAATGCGGTACTGCACTGTTTGCTGAAGAATCCAGAGAGTATTTAAATTCATGACTTGCAATAACTTCGATTAACAAACTTTTATTTTCAAGGCAATTTCTTTCCCTTTATGAATTGACATTTGTTGCTAAAAATAAAAAGGTGAACATATGCTTTTTGATGAGTTTGAGTTATACAGTGCTTAGCAGTTAAGCTGGCTGGCCTCAGATTTAATCACCTGGGATCCATTTATTTGAATTTAAATTAAAAAATCTACCATTTAAGACCAAATAGTTTGCAACAACATGGAGAAACCTGGAGAAACATTAAGTGAAATAAGCCAGACACCAAGAGAAATGCTTTATAATATCACTTATATGTGAATCTAAAGACTGCGCACCCGTGGTAAGAGAGACAGACGGCGCTGGGGGCGGGGGGCGGAGTCACAGGAGAAGGTGACGGGCCAAGGTCTCACCGCTCGCTGTAGGACAAGGAAGTCCTGGAGGCTTCCTGGATAGCATGAGGATTGCAGTTAATAATAACATGCACTTCAGTTTTTCTAAGAGGGTAAATCTCAAGTGTTCTGACCATAAAAAGTGAGGTAGGTGATGAATATATTAGCTTGATTATGATCATCATTTTACAATGTATACGCATATTAAAATATCACATTGTGCCCCTCGAAGATGTGTAATGTTTGATTTGCCCATCGCGTCTCAATAAAGCTGTGAAAAGTTTGCCACTTAAACGTGTGATTTCACACAAAAGCCCTTCTCCCCGTGTTATGTGCACACATGGGAAGGAAGCCAGCAGCCTCTCCCTCCATAAAGCCCACTCAAGTTTTGTCCCTCGGTCACAGGCGGTAGTGGCCCAGGTCACTCTTGGTCTCACCGACTTTCTTTTTTTGTTTGTCTCATTCCTTTCTTTTTAAAAAAATATTTATTTTTAGAGAGGGGGGAGAGAGGGAGAAAGCGAGGGAGAGAAGCATCACTGTGTGAGAGAAACATCAATCAGTCACCTCTTGAACGCCTCCCACTGGGGACCTGGCTGGCAACCCAGGCCTGTGCCCTGACCAGGAATCACACAGGCAACCTTTAGGTTTGCAGGCCGGCACTCAGTCCACACAGCCACTTCCTTCCTCCATCATACCTGCTTTAGGTCACTTTGTCTTCCCCTCTTTACTCGTATTTCTTATTCTTCCCGCTAACATTTCAATGAAACATGTCCTTTACCAAAAGAGATGAGAAAGAATCCCCTTCCAACATGTTTGCATCCTTAAATTCTTCCTACGCCATGCTATGTCTCTAAATTAACGATCGGAAGAACACAGAACCAACTTGAATATTCTTTGACAGAATAGACAGAAAGTACGTGTCAAAAAGAGCTCCCTTTTTGTAACTATTACATAAGTGTCTGCATTTGAACAAATGCACAGGTATGTTTATATTTGATTTTGAATTATGTGAGGAACATCCTGTGCAAACAATTTACCTGCAAAATTTGTACTAATCTTCATCAGTAGAATATATTCAACCTTAGATCGCTGAAAGGTTTTTGGGAATCAAACCTAAAAGCAGGGAAAGGGAGTGTGTTTCCTCCATAAGTTGATAAAGTATTGAAGTCGAATGTTTTAGCTTGAGTGTTTATCCGCCAGTGTCACTGAAATTATGGAGACATTATTTTTTAACTACATTTCTTCTGTGAGTCCTGCAGGAAGAGGATTAAGTCCTCAGAAATCAAAATGAGAAGTGCAGAGAAAACAGAAGCATGCTTTGCTAAATTGCTTTCGCTCTTTTACGCGAATGCTGGGAAATCATCACCAAAGGAGGGGTGAGCTAGTTTCTCATAAGCACCTGCTTGCTCACTGGGAATTGGCCTGAACATCCATCTCTCGTCTCCTGTTTAAAAACCAGCTTCTGGTAAGCTTAATAAACTCCTGCATACACAAGCAATGTTCCGATATTGCTGCGAAGTGCCCTGACTCGGGCTTGGCATTTGTATTAATTTCTAAACCTAAGAGAAATCTCCTGGCTCTGTTAGTCCTTATTTGGTGCAATTCTTCCCTGCTTTGCTCTTGCTTTTATTTCTATAAACCAGTCTATTGAAGTATGATGGAAACACAGGAAGCCGTCTGCGCTTCATGTATGCCACTCGATGGCTTTGGAGTTGAGTGCACATCCGTGAAACCATCACCATGTCCCATGCCATGAACATACCCATCACCCGGGGAGGCTTCCTCCACCCTCGGGGTGAGGATGATGATGGTGGTGACGATGATGACACCGAACGTGATCTACCCTCTTAGCTGATTTTAAGTAAACGATACACCATCGTTAACTGCGGCACTGTGCCATACGGATCTCTAGGATTTAGTCACATTTCATGGCTAACACTTGTCACCTTCCGATGGACACCCTCCACTCCCTTCGGTCTCAACCCCTACAACCACCATTCTACGCTGTCGCAGTGAGTTTGAGTCTGGCAGATTCCTCACTTAAGTGGGTTGTGCGGTATTTGTCCTTCTGCACCCGTTCAATTAGCATGATGTCCTCCCAGCTCATCCACATGGTCGCAAATGGTGAGATTTCCTTCTTTTTAGAGGGTGACCCATATTCATTTTTTTGTACATGCTGCCTTTTCTTCATCCATTCATCATCGGCTGATGGGCTGCAGGTTGCTTCGATGTCGTGGGCATGGCTAATCGTGCTCAGAGGACGTGGAGGGCAGAGGTGGCTGCTGCTACTCTGAGTGGAGTGTACTGCACCGTCTGCATCCTCACCAACACTTTTTGTTGATTTATTGATGACAGCCATTCTGACAGGTGTGAGGTGATGCCTCATTGATTTCTCCTCAACTATCTTTCAGCCCAAGGTGTGCAATTTCATCTTGTAAAAAGTTTCCAGGAATCTAAGATTGCTTCTGTGGACATCCAGTGACCCATAGCAGAACCACGGTTGAATAAGGATTTTGCTTCACTCACTGGGAGGGAGAGAGAGAGCAAGACCGTGGGCCGTTTCGTAGGGGATGGAGATTTGAGGAGCGGTCAGCTGGAAGACGTGAGATTAGCCACCGTGAGGCCTCCCCCGTGGGTGGTCTCTGTAGCATGAACATCCGACACATGAGCGGCATCACTGGTGGGTCACCACATCCGTTTATTGATGACTATTTTCAGGCTTCTTTTAATGGGAAATAATAGAATAGAATGAAACTGGATGGGGTAGAAAATTGCACGCTCATCTCCTACATTTGTTTTGAAAGTTGGTTCTACAGAGAGAAAGAACCAGGCTCAGAAGGGAAACGTGGGTGTAGTCGGGGCCGGGGTCCCACGAACTGGAAGCCCCTGGTCCCCAAGACCTGCCCCTGTTGCCCCTGAGCTGACTACCTGGGAAGCTCCATGTCGGGTGCTGTGCAGCCGCTCTGGGGCCATGCTAAGGCTCCGACGACAACAGGGAAGTGACACAATTCCTGTGCAAAGGGCCCGTTTTAACCTCGCAGCCCTGGAAAACGCGTCGCTTCCTGAGCAACGTGGAGCCCACTGTCTCGAATGCACAGGATCCGCCCGGGGTTTCCTCCTCCTCCTGCTTCGTCTTCAACCCCCACGTCAGTTGAGTGAGCGTGGGCGCTGTCTTTCCGTCTCTGTCAACCCGCGGCCGCCACAGTGGCCGTTCGCACGGTGACATTCAGCACCTGTCGGCTCGCTCTCCACCCAAGAAATCCCCAGGTTTTAGGCCAAGTGCATGAAAATGAGTGAAAATAACAGCGGGGCGGACCTAATGCTGGTCAGCTGCCTTCCTCTGGATAATAAATGGTTTTTAAAAAAATATAATCTCCTTTAATCCCTAGACTAATCTTGCCAAATACATGATTTTAATCCAATTATGAAAATGAAGAAGCTGAGCCTTGGAGTAAAGTCACCGAAGTTCACGAGCTCATGTGACAGAAAAGTCACCCCATGTAAGAAAATTTATAACAAAAATAGTTAAGCAGATTTCTCAGGAACAATGTGTGAGACTGAGAGACAAAACTGAATCGTCCTTCACCAAGAACCTGCTCAGCGGACACCTGGAGTCTCAGCCTGTCTGTTACCACTATCTTGTATCTATTTTCTTTCTTTCTTTCTTTCTTTCTTTCTTTCTCTTTCTTTCTTTCTTTCTTTCTTTCTTTCTTTCTTTCTTTCTTTCTTTCTTTCTTTCTTTCTTTTTTTTCTTTCTTTCTCTTTCTTTCTTTCTTTCTTTCTTTCTTTCTTTCTTTCTTTCTTTCTTTCCTTCCTTCCTTCCTTCCTTTCCTTCTTTCTTTTTCTTCTTTATTTCCTTCTTTCCCTCTTTCTTTTCGTTCTCTTTGTCTTATCAGTTTAACAAAACACTTTCAGAAAGAAAACATTTCTATGTTTACTAGAGCTCATGATAAGTTTTATTCTTAATAGAACTCATTTAATATATCGAATATAAAATGGTCTCACATGCAAAATGGTTGAATATGCATCATATTTTAAAATATAAATATTGAATAGTTATGCATTCACATTGAAATGCAGGGTATCTTTGGGGATTGAGGGGAACAACAAATAAACTAAATAAATTCTAATTTCTTACAATAGAATTTGTACAAAATCGGCAGATTTCCTGATTTTTAAGGGACTAGAATAAATCTGCAATCAAAGGAGCACAGCTTCACGGCAGCCTGGTGCTGTGAGCTTGAGTAATTTGGAATTTATCGTTACGGACTTTCATCACTCTTTCGATATGCAGCAAAAACATTCGGAGCATGACATTTGAAAGGACAAAATTAAAAAGTCTCGTGCTCTGAACTTTCTTGCCAGTTCTTGGCGTGTTTCCTCCAGAGTCACGTAAAACCCAGCCGCTGCCATCACTGTGACGATAGGCAGAGACCCCCGTGGGGCGTGCGGGGCAGGGCTCACGGGGCGCACAGAGTCCCACGCAGAAAGCCTGCTCTTGCCTCAGCCTCCCGCACAGCCCGCCGGATTCTGTGCTCGGGGAGGGCCTCTCTCTGCCGTGGACGCCGCCCGTTCTCCACGCCACGCCCCTCAGGTCACCCTCCCTCAGCCCGCGCCCCACGCGCTCAGGTGAAGATTCTGCGAGTCTCCCCCATGTGCTGCTCTCTCCACCGAGAATGTCTTTCAACGTTGATTTACTGGCTACCGGGATTTGGGACATAAATTTGTACAAATGCAATTTGTTAACCGTGCATGCTCTTTTATTTATTTATTTTCACTCCTTGCCTAAGGTAATATGTTTTTTAAAAGTTTTACAGGGGAACTGAGTTTTCAGTAGATGACTGAGCAGCAGTGGGAGCTTGGGCAAATTAACTTCTCTGTACCCCAGATGTCTTATTTAAATTTTTTTTTAAAGTAGGAAAAAAAAAACCAATTGAACCCAACCCAAATCTTTGTGTTGTTTTATGAATTATAAGAGTATATATTCCTATAACATGTATTGCTAAAAATGAAAGCTCACTGGAGCATTGTGCTAAGTAACATAAGCCAGGCAGTGAAAGACAAATACCATGTGATCTCACCTTTAACTGGAACCTAATCAACAAAACAAACAAACGAGCAAAGTATAACCAAAGACACTGAAATTGAGAAAATGCTGACGGCGACCAGAGGGGAGAGCAGAGGGAATTTTAGGGGGGAAGGGGGAAGGGTTTGCAGGAGCAATTATAGAGGACACATGGACAATGGGGGGGGGAAAGGCAGAAAACTGTGCTTGAACAATTAAAAAATAAATTAAAAAATTATTTAAAAAAAGAAAGCTCACAAAATTTGACTACTGTTTTTTAAAATAATATAAAAGTGAGTAGAGTAATGACTTCCATTTCCATACATTATTTTCATTTTTGTCCACAGTAAAACTTTAAATGTGATCTCGTTTTCAACCAGCAACAAAATCTGACCAATACAATTTGGTATCAAATGCAATGCAGGCTTCAGAATTTTTTCATTCCTTTACACACAAGCATGCTTGAAATTGTCATTAGTAAAAGTATCTGCTGCTCCTGAGACGGACATTCGTCCCCTGTGAGAGGATGGTGTCATCTCCAGCAGGACTCTCCTGCCCGTCGGGAAGTGTGGTGTGCATTGGCTGTGACAAGCTGCAGGACGGGAGCACTGAAGAGTGGTGAGCAGGTGTTTCGTTGACTAGGACAGTGTCTGAGAGATGGACGGTAGTGCGCTGGTTTCCTGCGTTTAATACATGACGTGTGTCTCGTCTGCTGGGCTCTCCTGATGGAAGAATGAGTTGCCTGCGAGCAGTGTATTAAATGATGCACTCACGGTAACAGCTCCTGTCCCAGGGGCTTCCTGCGGGTGAGTCGGCCAGAGCTGGAAAATGGGATCTAGTCCACAAACTACGAAATACTTCTAATGCCTGTCTGTCCCGAAGGATTCCAAATGATAAAACACAGGGGAAAAGTGAATTGCAAATGTTATTGCAAATGAAATGTTGACTAAAATAAATCCAAGTTCTTACTTAAAAAATCTGCCCCCAAAAGGCATATTAAATTTCGGTGAAAGAATAAACTCCTAAAATGACTACTCAGAAATTTCCATTGATCTGTAGTTCCTGTGTAATATGATTCAAGTTTGTCAGCATGATACCCACGGCCAGATAAATGTCCCAGTCCAAGCTCACGCTCTTCTTCCCACACGGAAGTCAAGGGAGAGTCCGCGTGCTCCGCCCGTGTGCCCTCCGCTTTCCCGTCCTGCGAGTGTGCGCCGCCCGCCCGGCCGAAGGGGTTGCCCTCCAGGTCCTGGCCAAGCTTTACTGCTTCCGAGAAGAGTCCTCCAATTTTCTTTTCTTTTTTCATAAGATTGTATCAGTCCGACTGAGGCTATAGTTAGTTTATAATGCTTTGGTAGCTGTGTGTCAATTCTACTCTATTATTACTTGAACTTGCAGCCTCCGGAACCTGGCAACAGGGCTGATACACACCTGTTTAAGTGAACTTGTTTTCTTGTACTGGAAATAGAAATTTCTTTGAGCAGAGGTTTGTTATCAGAATATTTAGACATGGCTAAAGAAGGTCATGGTCCATAAAGTCTCTTCTGATCAATTGAACTTAGATGCTGAGATACTCAGAGTCTCCAACCTGTGACACCAGCTGCAGAGCTTCACAATGAAGAAACCGTGGTCCACGGCCAACCCCACCCCCACCGCTGGGCACTGCATTTGTTCTGTGTGCACGCTGTGTGCAGAATGAGTTAGACAGGTTAGAGGGAGCCCTCAGCACGCCCAGAGTGAATTGAAGCAGAGTATACAAACCAGCAGCTTGTCTCAGGTGGTCTTGTTTCAAACGTAGTAGGACAACAATCCAAGTCTTCCTGTCCTTCTCAGTCCAGGATGCTCGAACGGTGGGTGTGACCACAAGGGACCACACGGGAATTCTAGATCTGAGAAGCTTGTCACAGAATGTCACCATTTCCCTCTAATTGTGGTTGAACAGGTCATTATAATTGTAAACACAGTGACA
Source organism: Micronycteris hirsuta (assembly GCA_004026765.1). Taxonomy (NCBI): domain Eukaryota; kingdom Metazoa; phylum Chordata; class Mammalia; order Chiroptera; family Phyllostomidae; genus Micronycteris; species Micronycteris hirsuta. The sequence goes on along the minus strand of PVJI01017693.1, from coordinate 16,034 downwards.
ATGTAATTGTAAACAATATTATAATTACAGACATAACAATTACAACGGTAAGCAAAGTCACAACGACTATATTCATGTGCGCTAGCGGAGCACATTTATCCAGTCAGCAGCTTGATTCAGTTTAGACTCATGACAGACAAACACAGCCATCGGCAGCTGTCTTTGCAGCCTCTCGTTCACGTGGGAGCAGCACGGCATTGAACTTCACTGTCCCACCCTCGCCCCAGAGAAGGGCCAGGTCCGGTGTTCACACGTCAGAGTGTCCCCAACCGGCCACAGCCAGGACACTCATATAAATTAACGGTTATAAACGGGGGATAATTTTGTCCCCAGAGGATGTTTGGCAATGTTTGGGGACACATTTCATTGTCACAACTGGTGGCGGTGCCACTGGCGTCCAGCGGGAAGAGGTCAGAACGCACAGGTTCACACTTGCTTCGGGCTCCGACAGCTCCCCCACCTCCTGCTACCCCCCACCTCCCCTGACGAGTGCTGTCACCAATATGTCCACTTCCTGCCCTATGGGGCAGTCCTTTCTCAGACGACCCCACTAACTCATCAGACCGGCAGACTGACCTGTTGTGTGGGGTGCCACCTCACCCTCTCGACTGCCAGTGATGGTTTTACCTGACTTCGCCTGCCGTTTCAAAGCCCCTGTTGTCTGCATCCCCAGTGAAACATTGCTTTTTGTCCCCACGGGTGGCCTGGCTCCGAGATGGCAGGTGAGTGCGGCGCGTGTGACTCTGTGAAGGCGGGAGGCCCTGACCCTCCTCAGCGCCGGCTGCTCTGCAGTCGGAGCTCCGGAGTATTTTCTCCGTGAACGCCTGGCTGAGAACAACATTTCTGAAGCAATTAGATGAGCTAATGCAACTAGGAGGGGCTATGAGTCTCTTAAGATGCAAGAAATGCCATATATTTAAATTCTCCTCTGGATTTCCCGTTTTCTATCCAGCAAAACAGTAATAAAACACACGAAACGCAGACAACAGAGAAAGGCCGTCCTGGTGACGACAGACGGCAGGGCGCCCGCTCCCCGGTGTGCCCGACACACAAGAAGTGCGACGCTGAGAGTCATGGGAGAAGTGAGTTTATTTGGATGCCACACTTATCTGAAATACAGTTACGTGAACAAATGCGAGGAGAGAAGGGAGAGAGGAGTCTCAGAAAGCAGCAGACGTGAATCTGAGCTTTGGCACGAGAACGCAGACTAGCTCTGTCTCACGTATCTGGTTTAGAGAAGGTCACAGACAAGGTCGCTTTGTCCACAATAAATCCCAGGCTTCCAGGAGCTGGGACGGGAGTCCCGGTGAGGCCGGGAGTCGGCAGTCGCGGTTCTCGGACCGGAGGCCTGTTTCGGTTTCAGAGATCGCAGGTACCACCTCAAGACGCCCTGGGATGCTCAGTAAGTTGGTCCAAAACAGCGAGAGCTGAAGGCTGGCTGGACACAAGCTGACTGGCAACTCCTGGAAGAAAAGCAAGTGGGGCGGCAGAAACCAGACCCATAGCCCAGAGACTGGACGTGGGGGCTGCCATATCCAAAGGACCCGAGGCCCGTGTGGCCACATCCTAAGGATCCCGAGTAGTGGGAGGGGCAGGGGCTGCAGAAGACGGAGGTCCTCGGACGGAAGCAGGACGTCTGGCAGCTGGTGGGGGCGCAATAGGCATCCTGGCATCCGCCGTACTGAGAGGGGCCCTGCTGGCAGGTGCCCGGAGAGTAGACGGCATTGCCTGGGAAGAAAGACTCGCAGGAGGAGCCGGGGTAGCGCAGGGCCTGCCGGAAGGAGCGGGTGGAGCGGTTCCCGGAGCTGCGGCTGCAAGACATGCTGAGGGAGGCTGAGTGCGGCTGGGTCTGGCGGAGTCACAGAGAGAGTCGGGCAGTGGCTGCCACCGTCCACGCCGGGCGCTTTTATGCCCTGGCCGGGGCGTGGCAGCAGGGGCTGTCGTAAGAACGCTGAATTAGGCTGTAGGCAAAATGAGATGCGCTGACCTTCAAAGGGCTCTTTTATGAACACAGGCTTTTAATGAAGAATTTCATTGGTTTTTCAAAGCAATTATTCATGAAGCACAAATGTTGTTTCTCATTCATCCAGCTTGGGTAGATGAATTAATCGTGCGGTAATTGTACCTATAATGTTGTGTTTTATGCATCCTCGCCTTGACTATGTCATGCCGAGTGGGTAACGCCGTGATAATTTTGTTGTGCTTAAAGCCCTAAAACCAGTTTTCAGTCTGGAGGCAGCGTTTACTTTGTTCCATTTTAGGAACCCAGTGAAGAGCAGAAAAAACACCCCTCAATCTCTGTGTCACCCCCAGGTCTGTGGGCCTCATAGAAAAATCACCAGTAGCAGCTCTTACTGGGAGAAATACTAAATGCATGTCCAACACGTTTGAATTTTAGCTTCTTACAGTACAAGGAACCCCCGGCACTCTTGGGGACACGGAGTTATTTGTTTACTTATTTGGCAATTGAAGTTTCCATTTATTATAACTTTGCATTAGGGTCAGGTGTGCAGCACGGTGGGCGGACAGTCACATTCCTTACGAAGTGCCCCCCCGGGACTGCCGGTGCCCACCTGCCCCCCCCCCCCCCCCCCGTTATCACAATATCACTCACTACGTCCCCTGTGCTGCACTTCACAGCCCTGGGGCTGTTTTTGTAACTGCCGACCTGTACTTCTCCGAATCTTCGCCCCTTTCAGCCCGCCCCCACACAGCACCCCCCATCCCATCCCATCCGCTGGTGACCGCCAGTCTGTTCTCTGTGTCTGTGAGTCTGTTTCTGTTCTTCTTGTTCACTGATCTTGTTCTTTAGATTCTACACAGAAGTAAAATCACTTGGTATTTCTCTTTCTCGGACTGACTGACCTCACTTAGTCTAATGCCCTCTAGGTCAGGGGTGTCAAGCTCCTTGTCACCGGGGGCCACGTCAGCCTCGCGGTTGCCTTCAAAGGGCCGAACGCCATTTGGGACTGAGTAAATGTAACTACTCCCTAACTAGGGGCAAGGAGCTCGGTGCTGCTGCCGGGCAGAAACAAGGTGCCGGGCCGGATAAAACAAGGTGTGGGGCCGGATTCAGCCCGCGGGCCCGGTGTTTGCCACCTGTGCTCCAGGTGAAGCCATGCTGGCACAAACGGCAAGATTTCATTCTTTTTTTACAGCTGAGCCATATCCCACTGCACACACACACCACGGCTTTCTCATGCCCTTGTTTACTGACACACGCGTGGGCTGCTTCCCCGCCCCACTGCCGTGAGGGGCATCACGAGGAACACAACTTTCCGAACCAGTGTTTCGGATTTCTGCAGCCATGTGCCCAGGAGCGGGGCTCTCGCTCAGGGGGCAGTCTTCTGTGTGGTGGTTGGTCGGCACTAAGGTCTAGTATTTGCAGGAGCGCTTCGGAAATCATGCCGTGAAGATGTTGAAGTGGAGGAATCTTCGCTCGGAGGCTGACTTGCTTCTCACGAGACGCCGTGAATAAATGGAATGATCAGAAAGTCCCCGTCCCCATACATTTTAAGTAATTTTCGGTCACGGTGATGCTATTGAAAACAAAACAGTAAGTACTACACACGAAAAACAGGGTTTTATTCTCTTGGTTTCCTCGTACAGGGTGGGATTTTTACTGCACGGGGTAAAGAAAATCAAGAAATCAGAAAGTATGTCCCCCATGGAGGCTTCGCAGAAAGGTGAAGTATTTGAGGAATTTACGGCTACAAACGAATGAGCTTTATAAACTGACGTGGGGCGGGGCATCAGCAGGAATGCTTGCGGGACATCGAGGACGCAGGCTGCCAGCCCGCACGGGGCCCAGGAGCCAAGGTGCACGGGCTCTGCCTGGAGGACAGGACTCCAGGCTGCTGTCCAGACGCTGCTGTGCGGTCCCTCCTGGCCGGCTGCGAGCAGGGGAGGGCAGGGCTCTCCGCGGCCTGCAGGGATGGGCGCCCCTGAAGACACCCGCCTTCCATAACTGAGACGTGTTCAGTGCAAATAAGCTGAGGCTCGTTCTACGGAGAAGGGAGATTTCTGGGTGGAGGTGATCAGGAAAGACTCGGATAAACATGTAAAAGGAGAGACTGCAGATGAAGAGAGTCCAGCTGACGGCTCCGGGAAGGTCTAGTCAGGGTGGGTTGTGACGGGGCTCCGATCTGGAGGTCATGCTCCCTGTCCTGCCGAATTTTAGACCCGATAGTGTGAACACGTGTGAACAGACATATTCACTTCAATCACGCTTCCCTGATTAGTTAGCATAGTTTGTCCTCTCTTTATAAAACAAACATTTCTTATTTATTAGTCTTCTTAATCATGAATAACAAAAAGCATTCTAGTAGATTCCAAACCTTCCTGTTTTATTTGTCCGTAAAATAGCGAATGTGAGAACATCCCTATAAATATTGCAGCCACCTAAATTGAATTTGCTTCCTTGCTTCACTGCCACCCTCTCTTGGAGGAGCCATTTCTGAGGGAAAACATTGTGAGATCCGCTACGAAGTAATATCGAACATTCTTTTCTCAACCAAATGGAGGTCTTTGTCCCCAAACGCGTTTGCTGAGGAGTGCACGGGAGATGATCTTCTGTGACAGGAGCCCATCAGAGACCACGGAGCCACGCGAGCGAAGGCCCCTCGGCCGCCCTCCGCCCGGCGCTCCGTCTCCATCCCCACTGTGCGGGGCTGCAGAACCAGTCGCCCGCGAGAGAAACGGGACCGTCGTGTTCCAAGTTTTGTCATACTTGTCAGGAACGCCTGGAGACGGTTCCGTTCAGAGCGAGGCTGCCGCTTTATGAAGCAGAGGAAGAATCTCTCTAAGAGGGCTCCTTCGGTCCAATACTTCAAGGTCATTACCTTATAAACTTCCTGCAGAACAAGAGCATTTTCCAGAGTCTGGGCGTCCTTCCAGTGGTCAGACGGCCTCGATTAGAGACCAGAATCCACGGGGCACTTGTGCCCCTTGTTTGGTGCTTATGTTTCCAGCTTCTTCCAGCATCATAGGGGAATGAGCGCCGATACCCTAACGCAGCAGAAAGCAAGGCATTGAACTCCTGCTGCAGCGGGCACCGGGGAGGAGAACTCAGAGGGACCACAGCAAGTGTGCGGAAGGTCCTGAGGGGGGAGGGGGACGCCTCCGTCCTTGCCTCACTGAGCAGTTCCCGCTGAGACCCGGTCGGAGAGGCCCCCCGTGGCCTGCACATCACCCTGCTGCTGCATTTGTTAGCAGCCCCGTGGCCACCGCCACCACCACCGCCTGCTGCCGCTGGAAGGCAGTGACGGAGGAGGGGTCCCTGGGCACCTTGCTATCTGGCTGTGAAAGGCATGCTGATCACCTCTCATTTCGCCCGCGTCCCTCAGCACCGCCCTTACCCGCCTCTAAAGCCGTTCCCCGAGTGGTCTCCCGGGTGAGCTTCCGAGATGGGAGGCCAAGAGGCCCCGCAGCTTTGAAGATCCCACGGGAACACCTGCCTCTGGGGCACAGATGTGACGGCATTTCCAGTCGTAAACCCGCAAACGCCACGCAGGAGTGACTGGGGTGAGCTTTTCAACTCCATGAGAAGCAGAAGGTGACCTGCTTTATGCGCTTTGTGGCTGACACACCCAATGACCAGGGTGTATAAATGTCCCAGACCAAGAAGTGACTCTCAAACTCAGAATCTTCTCATGATAAGTGACATCCTCCAGCATGTTCCCCCGCTGCTGCCCTGGAAACTGCCCCACCGGCTCTGCTGGCGGTGCCCCGAGCTGCCCAGGCCCCTCCTGCAGCTCCTCCTTCCCCAGCAACCTGGTCCCCAGCAGAGACCTTCACTCCCCCGCCTCTGCCTGCGGGGCCCCTCTCTCCACGGAGGGGGGCTGTGGGAGTCCAGCAGCTGTTGGACGTCCTGCTGTGGCCCGAGGGTCCCCCTAGTGGGCAGCCCTTGCCGGACCCCTCCCCCTGGGTGGCCCCATTTCGACCTGATGTCTAGGTGGCCAGCCCGGCTTTTCCCGTCCAACCTGCTTCTCCACGGGAAGCTGCGAGTCAGTGTGCCGCCATCCAGCCTGGGGGCCTGGCTTGTACCCATCTTAGGTTTGAACGGAACCCCTGCTCTTTCTAGAAATTTAACACAGTCCCTACCACATCAAGACCCACACTGTCTGTCGATCTCCTGTCCTACCTTTAGCTGACAAATATGCCCCTCGCTGTCACCTACTATGCGCTCCCAGAAGGATGCCCAGGTTGCTTCCTCGCTGTTACGCAGACACACACACTGGAGCCCGTCCCTTCTGTTTACCTCCCTAGTACATTTTTTAAAAATTTTACCAAGTAGAAGAGTGTTCGAAGTTTAAATACAAATGTTACGTGACATTCACATATTTGCTTTAATAATAGTACTTGTTTCCTGTCTTTGAAGTTACTTGTAAGTTATCTGGCTGAATATTTCTGTATCTTGTATTTAGCATTTAAAAAAATTTCCTTTAAAAAGTAAAACTGTCCAATGTCTTTTTGGTTTGGAAGGAATTATTTTAGCTTTTATGTTTACTCTGTCCATCAACAATTTCATAAGCCAACATCTCAAATCACATTTTTAAGACTACAAAGAGACTAGTAGCTATGGCCTTCTGTCGGGAGTTAGAAACTTCATTCCTTTTACATAAAATAATTACAAAATGCAAGGTACATTAAATTGACTACATCCCATACTTTTGGAAGAAAAGTTACCCATTAAGTATCCTGAAATATTTGCACAGTTGGAGCGAGGACGTCCAGGTAGCAGGCAGAGGGCAGGGAGCGAGAATCGGGGAGGCTGCCAGGGCCGTGCTTCTCTGTGCATCAGACGCCCAGCCCCTCGGTGACGCTCCTGCCGCAGCCCAGTGCTCATCGGCAAGGAGGCTGGTGCCCGGGCTCTGCTCAGCTCTGCAAGCTCGAAGTGCGGACTTGCCCTGTTTCTTCCGTTCTTCAGCTCCCAGCACTTACACGGGAGAAAAACACCTCAGAACCAAGGCAAATAGTCTCTTATCAGCCAAATATCCGCCGGCTGAGAGCCCCCGACCAGTGGTCACACCCTGAGTGAGTGTCCCTTGAGTGCAGAACGAGGTGACTGAAGGCACAGGTGACGCGGATTCCGCCCGAGGGCAACCACACACCTTCCTTTACTGGGTTCGCCTCAGCATTCCTCCCTGTTTGGTAACTGTCTTAGATTTTCCACTTTTCACTCATACTGAGTGGCCATTGAATTAACCTGGGGGGACTGGCCTCAGTCCCATCAAGTGATGTGGGAGACGCGGCATGTGGTCACAGCCTGCGCTTCCACCCACGTGAGTTCCAAGCGGAGCCATCCGCCCCCTTTCTTGGCTAATCCTTTCTGAACAAAAGTGAACTGTCCCGTGTGTTGCGGAGAGACAATGTAGAGGGGTTGCTGAAAAGCAACCACCCCCGACTACAAGCGGGAGGGAGGAGGGGCGCTCCAGGGCCCAGTGTGGGGTGGGGGTAGTGATGCGTCGTTCCAGCCCAGCCGGTGGCTCCCCCACCTGCAGGACGTACAGCCCCCACAGGTGCAGCCTGGGAAGTGGAGTGTGGCTGGTGCAGTGACCGGTGGTGGTGGTCTTCAACCTCCCGAAACCACCCCCCTCCCCAGCAGGGATTGGGGAGACCCTAGAGAAAGTCAGGCCTCCTCACACATCCGAGCACCGGCCAGGGTGTGGAATCTCCAATGGTCTGGGGCCTAGGGGTCAAGCCAGCGGTCACCTCTTTTGGATGACTGTCCAGAACAAGAAGTCCCCCTTGTTTGAGGTTCGCGTTCCATGGTTTCCATTACCTATGGCCAACCATGGCCCCAGAGCGCTAAGTGGAAAATGACAGAAATAAACAATCCGTGTGTTTTGGATTGCGGGCTGTGCTGGCGGGGACAGGACATCTCCTGGGTCTTCCCGCTCATCCCACCTGGGACGTGACTGTCTGTCTGGCTTTCCATGCGGGAGACGCCCCGCCCCCTTAGACACTGGGTAGCCACCTGGGTCACCTGACGGGTATCACAGTGCTCGCACAAGTCCCCCTCACTTACTTAGGAACGCCCCCAAAGCCCAAGGGTAGCGGTGCTGGCAATTCGGACACGCCAGGGAGAAGCCAGGAAGGTCCTCCTTTCAGTGAAAGGAGGTGAAAGTTTTTGACCGAGAATACAAAAAACTCCGTACGCCAGGTCGCTAAGACGATGGTGAGAACCAATCTTCTCTCCGTGAAGTTAAGGAGCAGGACAAAGGCGTCCGTACTGGTGTCCCAGTTGCACTCACACCGCAGAGCGCGCAGTCACAGAGCGTGCGCGCGCTCCTTAGGATGGAAAAGGCCTCAGACTCGCGGGGGAGGACGGACGGAGAAGGTGTCCGATCGGCGCACAGGTTCCCCGGGGGGCACCGAGCCTGCCCGAGGACTCAGCCGACCCAGACAGCAACGCCAGGCCCGGCGCTGCCAGCGCGAGCGGCTACAGTAAGATACTCAGAGAGAAAGAGAGACACCACGTTCGCGTGACTTTTACTACAGTATATTGTCACAACCGTTCTGTTTTATCGCTGCTAGTTATTGCTGCTAGGCCCTTACCGTGCCTAAATTTAACAATCAAACTTCATTGTAGACATGGATGCATAGGGACAAAACCAGCATCAGGAGGGGTTGGCACTTCTGCAGGGTCAGGAGTCCGTCCACCGGGGGTCTTGGAACAGACGCAGGAGTGCGAGGGGTCACTGTACATAAAACATGGAGTAACAGATGGGCGTGAAATTGAGGTTGCCCGTCTTTTAAACAAGAATTAAATGCTCAAAGTGGAAATACAGTCTTAGGGAGATGTCACAAGAGTTTGGCAATTTTACCTTTTTAAAAAATTTTCAGAGAGAAGCTTCCAGGAGTGACTCAGTGTTTATGTTGGGGAATTTAAGAGGGAGGATGAGAATTCTGTTAAGTTACATGAAAATCCTTTTTATATTCTTTATTTTATTTTTCAACTTGTAGCGAGAAGCTGATCGCCATCAGGGTCTTGGCTGCTGGTGTTGAATTTGTATTTTTTAACTTCTCTTGTGGAGGGCGTCAGACATTGGTGTGGAAGCAGATGTGACACCGATAACGACAATTGACGTGAAAGACAGGAGGCTGTCCTGGCTCCCAAGACTCCCAGCAGAACGGCGGCCCCTCCCCTATCGCGGGAGGTACGTTCCGGAGACCCCTCCAATGGGTGAAAATCCGCGAGGTAGTGGCGTTATATTTATTTTATTATTTATATATATTTTAAGGCTTTATAAGCCCTTCCCACACTCCTATAAACCTGTCCCACACTCTTATAAACACTTCACATGCTCTTAAACACTTTCTACACTCTTAAACCCACATAATTTTAACAACATATAACATTCTATGTAGGTACTCACCAGTGAAGTATACTACGACTTGAACGATGAAGATCATGATTATGTAGCTGTGCAGTACTGATGGCGATGAAGGTGATGACGATGAGATGAATGGACTGCACAGCCAAGAAGAGCATCACAGCTCCTCTGAAGGCACCACTTCATCAGGTGCTTCATCAGGTGGTGCAGTATCTTTGCCCTGGGCTGTAACTTCTATTTCTGCTAAAGGCGTGGGCATAACTGATCTTTTCGTCCGAGGGATGAACATAGTTATGGGGAGCTGCTGGCGCTGCTTTTTCTTCTGAGGGAGGAGGTTTTTATAAACTGACACGCCACTCTCGATTGTGGTATTGGTGTACTGCATTTCCGTTGTGTACAGCATGGCATTCATCCACTGATGAAATCCATACTGTATTCTATTTCGATTTAATATTCTTTTAATACGTTTGAATTAACATTTTTTATATTTTTATATTGTTTTAAATTTTTAGGCAAAAATAAATAAAATCATAAATATTATATAAACATCTATATACTACAAAATTCCGTGATATAGCAAAAACTCCGCGATACAGAATTAGATATGTATCTTCTTTTAAAAACCTGCAATACAGTGAAGACACAATAAGGGAACCGCGACACAGCGAGGGACGACTGTGTCTTCCTGAGCGGTGATCACGTGCTTCTCTCTCATCCAGTGTCACTATTACAGTCGATGCAGCTCTTTGCAAAAGAAACTAGTGACCTCCTCCTGAACTCTACATCCACCTCCATTTGTGCTCTTTATTACAGACACTGCGCATGAGGCTAAAACCCCAGGCCCGAGGGAGCTGAGCCCATTCCCATACAGCATTTCCTGGAGAACAGGAAGCCCCGGGGCTCTTTGGTTAAACGGAGTTCCACGTACAAACAGGAACTGAGGAAGGCACAACCCAAGTCGACTCTCTAAGATCTTTGACCTGTGAACTTGGGCAAGCTCCCGCTCCTTTGGGGCCCTTCAGTCCCACAGGTCCAGAACGGTCTGTAGGGGGCACTGCTTGCCTGTCTCTCGGGGATGCTGGAGGCTTAAACAAGAGGGCAGTGCTGATGCCTTGGCCTCCGCCCTCCTAGGGACATGCCCATGACACCCAGGGCAGCTCTGGGGGCCCCAGTCCCCTCTTCATGGAGAGCACCTGAGCCCAGGCGCCCACGCCACTCCTTCCTCTTTCCACCTGGGCTTCTCCGAGGTCACAGCTAGGACCCAAGAGAAGCCCTCTGGGGATCCTCTGCACAGCGATGAAGTCCCGGGGAGTCACCGCACGTCTGAGACAGCATGCGCCCCACAGGAGACAGGGCCACTGGGCAAATGCTTCTCCTAATCAGGTCTTGGGGTGGACAGTTCCAAGAGTCACTGTGCAATTCCTGAAATGCCCGGAAAGATAGACTCTCGATTGTCCACTTTACAATCAAATGAGATTTTCCTGTTTGATCGATGGAAGGCCCATGGCATTGTGTGCCCGCTTCCTGGAATCTTGTGGCAAACAGACGCTCTGCACCGAGTTCTGGGCCTCAGTTCTGCCTGGAGCAGGGAGGGCCCAGGCGAGGACTGAGACGCAAACCTGTAACACGGCTCAGGCGTGGCGCTCTCCGTTTGCTTTGGTTCGAGCCTGGAGAAGCGTCGGGAGGGTCTCCCACCGCTGTTTCCTCAGCCCCCCGCCCCCCTGGGAATGCGGCGGCTCCCTGTACACGTGGGTACAGATGGGGCCCAGCGGCGCCTGGCCTGTGGGAGGCGGGACAGTGGCGTCGACGTGACCCGGCACCGAGCCAAGCAGCTGCCTGGGGAAGTCCATGTTCACACACCGCACAGGACGTTTTCGTCTGCGTGTGAGCTCGGAGCACACATACATCACGTTCCCGGTGTCGGCGTCTCTGGTCTGCGCACCACCCCCTGCTTCCCCTTATCGGTGGAGACGCAGGTCTCCTGTTCCGGGGCAATGCCTCCCACACCGAGAAGTGCAGACACCAGCCCCCCGAACTTGACCGCCTGTGGCAGCGCATGCTCAGTGCGGGCAGGAGCCACTCAGCTCTGCGAGAGGGCGCGGCGCCCGAATCCGGTTTCCGAGGCAGATCGCGCTTTACTTCATCCCCAAAACCCTTGAATACGAAAACGGTGGGCAAGCCAGGAGAACACAGGGATGGTTTTACCATGCACAGGACGCTGGGAAGTGGGTTATAAAATTTATTAGGTTGAAACTCATGAAATTCTCACTCGCTCTTCCATGGAAATGCAGAGCAAGTGTTTCACAGTAGTACGAGTATCAGGGCTGAATTTCGGGTTACTCATTAGTTTCAGGGTCTGTCCAAGTTGGTGAGGCAAGAAACTGGTGGTTTACGGATAAAATAACCGTGGCAGCTGGTGACAGTGAGAACGACAGTGGCACTGAGTGGACTCGGTCCTCAATACCTGAAAGAATCAGGACCGTCCACAAGCTGGTCAGTAGGAGCCAGACCCACAGGCTGGTCTGTAGCAGGGGCACTGGCAGCGCCTGGAGGTCCCGTAGGTCGGGCGGCAGGATCCGGATCCAGGGCTCAGGACGGGGACCCCACAGACTCTGTAACCCAGGGGTCTGAGGCCACCGGACCCAGAGCCCAGCGAGCAGCTGCTGCTGGACCCCCAGCCCCGAGCCCCAAGGGAAGGGGTCCTGCAGGGGCTGCCCAGCACAGGGACGCTTGGTCTGCAGCGGGACGTCTGGCAGCTGCTGGGCTCCCGGCAGGTAACCTGGTAGCCACTGTGGAGAGAGGGGCTCTGTGGGCAGCGGCTGGAGGAGCAGAGGTCCCTGCTGGGGACCAGGTTGCTGGGGCGGGAAGAGCCGCAGGAGGAGCCTGGGCAGCGCAGGGAGCTGCCCAGGGAGCAGGAGGAGAAGATTCCGGAGCGGCAGCTGGGAGACATGCTAGAGGAGACCGAGTTCAGCCGAGTGACAGCGAGCAGAGTCTGAGTTCAATGCCGTGGTCTGGACTGGGGTGTTTTATACTCTCAGCACCGGGTGTGGCCTCCTCCTGGGTCACCTTTTCCACGCTTGGAATCTCTCATTCCCGTCTGTGTGATTGCCCCGTGTTTTCTGTAATTGCGGATGGATAACGCCTTCCGTCTCCTGTTGCTGGGTGAGTGCGTAGCGCTGGGCTGATGAGCTACTTCACTGTCAGAAGCGGTGCGACTATAGCCCTTGATGCCTTCTAACCAGGCCCGGAAGTGCCTCCGTCTCCTCAGCCAAGGCCCAGGGTGCATCCTGGGCAGCCGGCTTGGGGAGGGGGCGCTTCTCTAAGGGCGGGATCGAGTGGAAGTCACTCCTTCTAAGTCAGCGGAATGAAGACACCCTGTTTGTCAGCCATGATTTCCTTCCCCTAAATTTACTTCATCCCCCAAAATTATCTTCCACACATTTCATTACATAATATATTGCTCCTTAAGTTCACTGGGAAGAGGCAACCAGAGAAGACGCATGGACTAAGAAACATGGCAGGTCCCGCTGGAAGCAGACAGCTAGTGATTTCAAGGGTTTTCCATCTGCGCAACTTAAATAAATAGTTCAAGGTCGACAGAGCTTGGGCTTTATGCTGGGACCCTGTCTCCTTCGTCATTCCCACCCGCCGTTTGTCTGGAAGCCCACACGCAGGTCCTCCTGCACCGTTTTAGTTTCAAACCCTTTCACACAATTTCTCCTTCATTGTAAAGCACACTCTACTTCTGTAAGATTATTTTGGCACTGTAAAATATCTAAATATCTTTTCACAAAGCTCTCTATTTCGGCAGACCTGAGTGAAAACAAATCCTGAAGAGTTGTCCCCAGTTTGAAAGGCAGGGATCTCCACAGTAACTCGGGATGGCAGGAGGGAGAACCGTGGACGGGCCTGGGGGACTCTGGCCTCGGGCGCATGACGCCGCCGCGGGGTGCGTGGTCCCGGGTGTGCAGGCAGACGTGAACGCTCACACGCTGAGGATGGCCGTGAAAGTCTCTTACATTGCAAAAATTAAAAACTTAGAAAACAATAAATTAAAAGGGTAATTTTATAGCATTAAACTCCTTTAGTGCCCCTCCCAAAGCATGAGAGACGGTAAGGAGGAGCATAGACGGTGATACAAATATCAACAAAGCAGTAAATATTGGGTAGAAATTGGAACTTATCAAATTTAATAGGACTAAATTTCAGAGAATATCAGACTGTACTAAAAATACTATTTTTTTTTTACTTGAAATCGTGTTCTTAAATATCAGAAAACAGAAAAGGGAAAAACAAAAGGATATACCAGGCAAAAAAAAACAAACCACAAATGCTAGCTCTGCTTCGCTAATCTCACAGTTTGTTGCACAATAAGAAGTTCATTAGCTGTTTCCCAGCAACCGATCGTCCGCCTTGCAGGGTGGGCCACTCATCTCCTGATTCATTCAGCGGGGACGCTGGGGCCACGCCCTTCAGGAGAGCAGCCAGTACCCCCGGTGTCCAGTTCAAGGCACGTTAATTTAATTAAGTTAGACTTCAGTTCCTCAGGCACATTTGCCATATTTCAAGTGCAAAACAGATACGTGCGGCCTATGGATGCCACATTTGGGGAAGTGAAGATAAAAGTATTTGCAGCATCACGCGAAGTTCTGTTGGGCAGTGCTTCCTTAGACAGACAGACAGCATGCTTCCTGGCCTGCTGGTACGAATTACTACTTCCTCCACTTCCTCTGGAATGCAAGCGTGTTAGAAATTATAAGGCCACTCCTCTTTACCCCAGTTCATGGACTACTATGTTTGAGGAATTTCTGCATTTTAATTTCATGTGTGCTTCAGTATATTTATACATATCTGTCCCCATGTTTTTATGGGCAGTATTTTCTTAAATTTGCCCAATATATATCTCTTTTCTTTACTGTTAATTGCTTCCTACATTTTCTTGCTATATTCTGGGATCATTTTGCTTTTGACATTTATTGTATGTTTTAGTGCTGGAAGGCTGGTGAAAGATTCAGCATTTGACTGTCTAAAAACGTTTCTTATCTGCCCTTCAGTTTTGAAACAGACACTCACTAGTCAAGTACTCAATGTCTTCTTTCTGCAGAAATTGAGGATATTTAATTTTTCCTACCTTCATTTTTTTTCTGTTCAGAATAGAGTTGTCAATCTTATATTACATTTTAAAATGTAACTTGTATTTTCCCCCTTCTGGTTGCTTTCAATTGTTCTCCTCCTTCCTTGCTCACCAGTTTGCCCGTCTGTGCTCGGGGTGAGCCTTCCTGCACATTGTCCTGTGTGGGGTTTGTGACAGTCCTTGAATTTGCGGACTGACGTTGCTCTTCTCTTCGGAGCAATCTCTCTGGGCTCGTCACATGCACAGCAATCCTCTTGAACTACCAGTACTTTGACTTGTCAATAGTTGTGAAATTTTCATTGCATGTCACTACCTGTGTGCACACACAGACATGATCTTGTTTTGACTCCAGCTGAAACTATGCCAGGCCTTTCCGTATTCTCTGAAGTGCCACTCGATGTTTTTATAATACTTTTAATTTTTTACTTTAAATATATTCTAGTGAACCGTCACGGATTATGCCTCTAGCTATATCTGAAAATCTATCCTTTTATTTTCCAAGTATATCAATTATCATTCTTTTAACATCTAAATCTAATACTTGCATTTACTGAATCACTTGTAAGTGTGTGTGTGCTACATGAAATACATTTCGGATTCAGCTGTTTCCTAACTTCTTGAAGTCTGGTAAAGTTTTCTTGGGAATCAGACTATCTCTATACCTGTATCATCTTTATATTCATCTATATCTGTAGCTATGTATTCATCTATATTTATATAACCATATTTATAATTTTATTTCTATTCATAAATCTATATATGTGTCCACATTTACATCATATCCATCTATGAAGATATAACGTAAGGCTCACGTGTCTTTAACTCAGTTTCTCTTTCCTGTGTAACCCTAACCATTCAAACCAAGCACTACGGGTGTTCCCCACATTTCTTATGTAACTGTCCCTTCGTCTGCCACCTGTGCCTCTGGGAATGCACATGGGACCCACATCTCATGAGAGAATCATTCTAACTCCTGATTTTGAGATTTTAATTCATAAAAATCAACACATTCAAACAAGAGTCTTCAACTACCTATGCTTTGAGTAAGAAAAATATCTGAGGTTCTTCGAAATTGGTTCAAATCCCCAACTTTCTGGGATTTCACAACCTATTTCCATGTTCATATTAATCTTTTTGTAATATCTGTTTTATATCACAATCAAAACCCCAGTAAATAAACAGCTGGCACCAGTAGACAAAGCTGGGTATCAGAACCAAGTGATTTATTAGATTATAATGATTTGGCATTTTATACAATTTTGGGGGGAAAATCCAATAACTCATCCCGTCTCCAGTGGAGAGCTGATACATTAATTGCAGAATTCTCTAGATGCATTTGGTGTCTGAGATGAAGTGAGACGTTGATACTCAGAGAAGAAGGGAGCGACTCATCCCGCAGACGCTGCAGATGGAGGCTGTGCGTACAGGCACGGAGAGCAGCGGCAACAGGATTAGAAATTTAACAGGATGATCTGTAGCAGTTGGACCCACAGGCTGGTCTGTAGCAGGGGCACTGGCAGCGCCTGGAGGTCCCGTAGGTCGGGCGGCAGGATCCGGATCCA
>PVJI01017692.1:0-35039 GCA_004026765.1 Micronycteris hirsuta | reverse complement strand
GTCTCTCCAGGGAGATTTTGTCACACTCCAGGTCCTGCCGAGCGGATCTCTCCTGCATGAGCTCTGTCCGTAGCTGGTCTACCTAGGGGATGGGTGAGAGGAACCAGACTTGGGGAAGGCTGACAATAAACTATCCAGCTGAACCAATAGGATGCTCTCTGAACCCTGAAACCCAAAAGTTCCCAGGTAACTAAGAAATCATCGCCTATTCAAATGGGAGGGGCCACAGAATTTCAATAGGGTCTCCTCAGTCCCACCAGGAACAGCCATTCTGAATGGAAGCAGCCCAGACCCAGGTCAGAGAGTAGCCCAGGTCACCAGGGTTGCTTCCTCCACTCAAGTTCCTGGTTTCTCTCCACCTGAGGATACCTGCCAACCCTTCCCACAGCAGGGGACACCCTGCAGCAAAGCCAGTCATGCACAGGTCTGCAGCCAGAACTCCCCGGACTATGAAAGCTGGAAAGTGGCATTGTTTTTGAGAGGGCCCGGAGACCCTGACATCAGGGGCAGATGCAGCGGTGCGTAAGGAAGGGGTTACCTGGTCCCGGCCGCGGTTCACCCGGTCAGTCAGCAACTCCACAGTGTTCCTCTCCTCATCTAACTCTGCCTCCAGCCGGGTGACTTTTTCCTGGGGAAGAAGGACAACAGGTCAATCCTACCCCAAATGCTGGACACCAGAATGCCAAACTCCAATCAGGACCCTCTCAAAGACAGGCCTCCAGACTTCTCTCTCTCTCGCACATCCCCATAACCTGTTGGTCCTTGCCTCTGCCTCGAGCCACCACAGGGCTTGTGCCCTCTGCTGACCCGGTGTGGCGGCAAGGGGAAAGAGTGGGGCCTGCACTGGTCTTGGTCTTTGGCAGAATGACACACCCCTGAGACTCTCCCCTCAGTGGGGCAGCCCTATTTCCCTAATGGGAAAACAGAGAAACCAAAGCGCCCACGCCAAGGCTGAGCTGGAGAAAGTCAGATCCTGACGCACCAGGGTACAGACTGGGGGAGCACTCGAGCCAGGCAGTAAGTACCACGCAGGGGCTCGGGCTATGGGCTCAGGGCCAGCCAGCCTGGGTGTGCAAATCAGATACACCACTTCCCAGCAGAGTGGCCATGGAGTCGCTTAACCTCTCTGTGTCTCAGTTTTTCTCCCCTACAAAATGGAGAAATAAGACTCCCTAACCCACAGGGGAATTCCAAGGATGAAATGAGTCTTAAGTGCTCAGCACAGAGCACAGTACAGAAGTGTTTGCCGCCGCTGCTATCGCTATTACTGTTGTTATTATTGGCAAAGACGGTAAAGTGAAGACCGCTGCTCACTCGAAAGGGGAGAGGCCGCTGCTGAGCCCTGCTGCACCGCTGCCAGGTAGAAAACTCAGGACTCGAAGGTCCGGGTTACCATATTTTCCAAATGTATGAAAAAAGCCAGGTCCAAATCTTTGTGTGACATCTGTAAGTTTCTAAACATTGGCAGTTAATTCAAAGTTCTTTAAATCACTGCAGTCATGTACAAAGGACCCATGGACAGGGACAGTGGGGTGGGGATGGTCTTTGGGAGCAGAGGTTGGACAGGACAGGGGAGAGCAATGGGGCGGCGGGGGGGGAGGGACAAAGGGAGACAATAGTAACTGAACAACAAAAAAATAAAAAAATAAAATAGTAACATTAAAACCTCAAAAACAAAACACTGTAGTCAAATAAAATCCATCAGCTGCGAGCTGCCAGTTTTTGATCCCTTGCAGAGAAGGAAGCTTGGCATGTCCTGGCTCCTTTGCCCACGGAAGGCTCCCCTGTGCCAGGACCCGGGCCCCCACCCCCTCCCACCACCACAGGCCACCACACAACGTCCCTACCTCAAGGCCTTTGAGCTGCCGGGTCCTGTCATCCTGGGAGCGTTTTTTGTTTTCTGCCTCTTGCTCCAGCTCCTGCAGCCGCTGCGCCAGCAGCTCCTTGTCCAGACGGGCTGCGTCCCGATCAGCCTGGGAATCCTGCAGGGCCTGCCGCAGCCTCTGGGTCTGGGCAGAAGAGAAAATGCAACAGCTCAAAGAAGAAAGTGGGGACTCAGGCAGGGGAAGCAGTCTGCCCCTTCAGGGAGAAACAGTTCACCATGGGCGTTGTTTAGAATTGCCAGCACATGGTGATAATAAAAAGCAGACTGACTTTTAGTCCCTTTTCTTTATTGTTTAAAAATTCCCTACACAAACTGGAACCACCTGAGGCAATTTTAGACTACTGATCCCCAAGGATGATGATTTAAATAGTATGAGATGCAGCTTGGGCACTGGAATTTTTAAAAATCTTCCCAGGCAGCTCTAATGTGCAGATGAGTCTGAAAATCCTTGCTCTGCAGACAATGTCTGTATCTAGGGTGGACTACTCCCTCCCCACCCCGCAGCCTTAGTCTGTCACTCGAAGTGGTTAGACCTAAACCCAGGTCTCCCAGGATCCCTGGGCCACAGGTTTAATTAAGAGGCAATGACCTTCATTCAAATCAAGGACACTGGGAAGGTTCCCACCCTCCTGTTACTTAAGCTCCTACCTCATCCTGAAGCCGGCTCAGGCCCCCAGAGGTCTTCTCAGCTTCACTGGCCCACTCCTTGGCCTGGCGCTGGGCATCTGTCACCTCCCGCCGGGCCTTTTCCTTGTAATCCTCCAGCTGGGCCTGAAGCTGCTGCAGGGCTTGCTTAGAGTCATCCCCAATGTGCTCCAGCTGAGACACACAGACACCCACCTCTTTAGCAGACACCTCAGCTCTTTCTCTGGGCCCAGGCTCCCAAGACTCGCCCAGAGCCTCCTTCCTGCCAAAGCAGCCTTCTCTTGCTCCATCCTGGGCCTAGGACCCTAGTATGGCTACTAGTAATGTACAGATTGCCTGGGTTCAAATCCTGGCTTTACCACTTACTAACTGTATGACCATAGGCAAGTTACTTATCCTCTCTGGGTCTCAGTTCCCCATCTGTAAAATGGGATAATGCCCGGCTGGTGTAGCTCAGTGGATTGAGCACGGGCTGGAAACCAGAGCGTCCCGGTTCGATTCCCAGTCGGGGCACATGCCTGGGTTGTGAGCCAGGTCCCCAGTGAGGGCCATGTGAGAGGCAACCATACATTGCTCTTTCTCCCTCCCTTATCCTCTCTCTGAAAATAAATTAAAAAAAAAAAAAAAGGGGGGGGATAATAATAGTACCTACATCATAAAATTGTTGGGAGAATTACATTAGTTAATTAAGCAAAGTACTTACAACAGTGCCTGATACAAAGCAAACCTTAAATGACCTTATTTCAGCAAACCCAAAATACTAATGATTATAAGGTGTACCACTAAGAAAAATTTGCCAGTTGAACTACAATATATCATCAATTATAAGCCAAAACTCAACTTCAGAGATGACAAGATGTACATTTCAGAACTGATGAACTATACTGTTTGCTATAGAAGTATGAGATTAGGAAGACAACCTTAGCCAAAAACAAGCAATTTATTTCTTTTTCTTCCTTTCTCCTTCCTCTACCCCAAATATAAAATTTTCCCACTGAGGATTCTTACATTAAGTCTTATCGATATCTAAGGGAGAATTCCAGGAGCTACTAGCAAGGATCAAGACCATGAGGGAATGGGATGTTGAGGGAATGGGACGTTGAGGGAAGGGGAAAGCACTGCGGGGGAAAAAGGAAGGATGCCACTTTCTGAAGATTTGACCTTGGTCTCCCCAGCGAAGTACTGGAGGAAAGTAAACAGCACACGTTCGGACCCACATCCACCCGTCTCCCCAGGCAAGCTTCTGCATGAGCTGGGCCTCTTCCTGAGCCCAGGCCGCCCCGCGTCCCACCTCCTTGTTCAGTCGGTCCACAGTCCTGTCCAGCAAGCGCTTCTGCTCTTCCAGCTCAGCCTTGCCCCGCCGGAGCGCCTCCCGCTGCTTCGTCTCCTCTTCAAGGGCCCGGTTCAACACCTGCTGCTCCTGGCCCATGCGGGCCAGCCCCCGCTGGGCCTCGTCCAGCCGTACTTCCAGTGCCCGCTTGGCTGCTGCCAGGCTCCCTTCCTCTTCCTGAGCTGCATTTAGGGCCTCCTCTAGCCGTTGCTTCTCTGCCTGGGATGGAGGGTTGGACCAAGAGAAAGCAAAGCTTGAGCTCTAGCCATTTGGAGGTGAGTAGATGTGAGAGACGAGGAAGAAAAGGGTGAGCAATGAAAACAGGCTCAGAGGAAGTAGCAAAGAAATCAAGACACAGAACATGCAAATGTTGGGAGATAAGAGACAAAAATACCAGTGCAAAGCCTAGGACGTTCACACCAAAGCACACTCCAGGAAATAAATCCAAGGTGCACAGAGGGTTTGGAGGCAAACAGAAGCACAGTAAAGGCAAAATAAAAGTGATGGCTGAGTATTTAGCCATCGGGACTAGACGAGAAAGGGCCTGGAGGAGCCAGCCTCCAGGCCACCAGAAGCACTGACCTCCAGCCGCTGCAGCTTGTCCCGAAGCCGTGCCTCCGCCACTTCCCCACCCTCCGCCAGGCCTCGAGCCTCCTTCAGCTGCTGCTCCAGACCCAGGATGCGCCGTCGGAATTCGTCATTCTCCTCCTGGGTCTCCCGAAGCGTCGTTTCCACTGTTGTCCGACGTTGCCCCAGCACTGCTGCCTCTGCCTCCGCTGCCATCTGAGCCTGCGGCCGTTCAGAGTGGCGGCTCAGACCCCAGGGCTCAAGGTTCCTGACCACTCCCAGGAAAACCACCCCCCAAAAGAGGCCACACAAACTGGACTTAAAGTGGGGTAGTGCCACCAACCAGAGGCTTCCCTGAGAATCCCACCCCTACAGAGATGCAGTGGGTACCACCAGGTACAGCCCAGCCTCCCCCTGCCAAATCCTGGCTGCTTTAACCACACACCTAGGACCAAGGATCTGGTCTGTACATACCCATGACAGGTAATTTTCCACGCCCTCTGGCTCCTCAGCCCTCCAGACCCCTCAGCCTCCACCTCCTAAGCCCTGTGCCCACTCCCCTTGCCTTGGAAGCCTCTTCACAGTCCTGTCTCAGTTGCTGGAGGGTCTTTTGTAGCTGAAGGTTCTGCTGTTCCAGCCCCCGGGCTCGATCAGCCTCGAGCCTCAGCTGCTTGTCCAACTCCCGCTCCCGCTGTCGCCCAGCCACCTCCTGGCTCTGCCGCTCTGCCCGCAGCTCCTTAAGTTCCTCCTGTGTCCGGCGCAGCTCCTAGAAGGGACGGGGAATGGCGACAGGACAGAGGGCCAGTCTGGGATACCGGAATGTAGAGAAATGCAACTCTCAACCATTGCCGGAAGGAATGTACGGTGGTGTGGCTACCTGGGAAGGGGGTATGCGGTTTCTCGAAAAGTTAACCATGGAGTTACCACGTGACCCAGCGATTCCACTCCTTGGTATACACTGAAGAGAACTGAAGACAGCTCCGCCAGGGTAGCTAGGTTGGTTGAATCAACCAATGAATGCATAACTAGGAGGAACAACAAGCTGATCTCTCTCCCTCTCTATCTCACACAAATTAATAAATAAAAAGTAAAAACAAACAAAAAAACTTGTACATGAATGTTCATAGCAGCATTGCTCATTATAGCTAAAATGGAGGAATGACCCAAATGACCCAATTGGTGAACAGATAAACGAAATGCAGTATACCCATATAGCGGATGTCCATATTATTCAGCCATAAACAGTAAAGTACTGATAATTGCAACAACATGAGTAAACCCTGAATAATTTTACACTAAGTGAAAGAAACTGGACATAAAAAAAAGTAGCACATGTTGCCCGGCTGGTGTAGCTCAGTGGATTGAGTGCGGGCTGCGAACCAAAGGGTCGCCGGTTCGATTCCCAGTCAGGGCACATGGCTGGGTTGCGGGCCAGGTCCCCAGTGGGGGCCACGTGAGAGGCAACCATACATTGATGTTTCTCTCCCTCTTTCTCCCTCCCTTCTCTTCTGTCTAAAAATAAATAAATAAAATCTTAAAAAAAAAATTATGTGGCGTGAGAATAGATGACAGTATGGACAAAAAAGGATTTGCTGTTTAAAAAAAAAGTTTTGAAAACCAGAATATGTGACACAATAAATGCTGGTGCTGCTTCGCTTCCATTTTAAAACGAAACTTAAATATAAGTTCTGATTCTGATTCTTTAGCTCTTAGCTACTTTTGGAATTCAGAAAGTTACCATAATTTGCCTGAAAGGTTCTATAATATAGTAAGTTTTCCATGTGAGAAACTAACAACTAATTACAAGAAAAAGGAAAACAGCACAGCGTACGGTCTCACACTGGGTTAGTCTGTTATCCTAATGTGCACTTTGTTTATTGGCTAAACGCTTGATAAAATACCCTCAATATAGGAGATTAATGGAACACTAGCTACCACTTTGTAGCTTTATCCAGCATAATGCATCAACTGCAGTTGTTGAAACAAATGTCCAGGCTCACTATGCAACCAGTGAAGAGATTTCAGACTGTCCTTAATATTTGTCCACTTTGTAACAATATTTTAAATTAAACACCTTAACATTTTAAGAGTACTTTTGATTTCATAACCACCAAAGTATATTTGGTTAACATTATGTTTTTCTCCACCAAATATTTTGTTGTACGCTCATGCTTTTACATATGTGAAAAATCATCATATAGAGCTATATTTCTTTACTCATTTAAAAGTGTGATTACCTTGATTACAATTAGGCAGTCGTATAGTAAAGGCATGATAAATGAGCACTGATTAATGAGCACTCGTTAACTGAGCACCTCCTATGTACAGGTCTTGGAGCCGGCACAGTGAATCAGAGAAAGGGAGACCGAGAGGGGCGCTCGGAAGGCCACAAGTGCCCGTTCTCTAAGATTCATGGAAATATTTTCTAAGTTTCTACATTTCCCAAAACAATGAGCTGTTTCTCTCTCCTTTATAAATTACACCTAGGAATATGAAGAAATTATTTGCGTGTTCACTTCAATTTTAGGCCCTTGACAGTTTTAAGCTATTCATGTGTGATAAAGCATTTGATTCTGTGTCTAGACTCTGTCCTCTCTAAGCAGCTTTTGGGTCACTGCTCGTCCCATGTGGGTGCCCCGGCCGTGCCAGGCAAGCACCTCAGTCCGTGTGATGACAGTCCTCACTGTGAGTAAATAAACTGGCATTCTAACTGTGAACGTTTGTTTGATAAATGTAGTTAATATCCTCAGAGAGACAGAGCAACTGTTATGTGACCAAGTAGGTTTCCAAGCTTACAAAAAATGATCCTGGAGATTCACAAATCCTAAAAGTTGCTACCCATGAGGTCTCTTGGGAAGCAGCCAGCAGCCTCTGGATGTATTACACAACCTGGCCACTGAGAGGCCTTTCCACTAGAAACCCCTATACTCAGGAGACCAGCCCTCAGTCCTGCTGGATCAGAGACTTGTACTGGAGAGGTAAGGCTGAGCAGGCAGTATGAGGCCTGCAAATCAAGCACGAGGAAGGCAGCCACGTTTGTATGGAGGCCCCTGTGGATAAGTGAGGTGGGCACCCACCACCCCAACCTGCTCTCTCCCCCAACTCCCAAATACCTTCTTGAGCTCCTCTGCCTGGCGAGAATCTCCAGCAAAAGCTCGGGCCTGCCCTAATTCCCTGTGCAAGATCTCTATCTTCTCCCCAAGCTCCTCTTCCATCTCCTCCTTCTCCATCCGCAGCTGCAGCAGTCTGAGCCCATACAGGTGGAATTAAAAGGAAAAAGGGACAGGGTCAGACCACCTGCCTGGAGAGGTTAACAGGACAATAAAAACTACCTCCCTGGAGGCTAATACACTGGGTACCCAGTCTCAGGGGAGGAAGGTGGATATAAAAAAGGATAGACTAAGAAATGGGGGTTGGGGGGTACAGATCACAGCATGGGTGGAAAGGAAGCGGGATATGTGTAAGGATCATGGTTAAGTATTCCTGGGAGAGGGTCAAGGTCCTTACTCTTGCTTGGTGGCTCTAAGCTCCTCCTTGTTCTTCTGGAACATGCTCTGCCAATGCCCTGTCTCCTCTGAGCTCTCCTCCAGCTCCCTCTGCAGCCCCCGCACTAGGGCCGACATCCTCTGCTTCTCAGCCTCTAATGCTGCGTGGTCCTAGGGAAGGGGGAGCCAGGGGACCAGGAGGCTCAGAGGGGAGAGCTCACTTCAAACCAAAGTATGAGTGTGCAGAGGGGAGGCGCAGGCCCAGAGGCAGCAGCTATACACCCTGACACCCAGTGGAACCTGGTTTGATGCTAACAAAGCTCTCCGCACACGTCACAGTCCACCCCTCTGTTATCTACCGGAGGCCTTCCCCCATTATTTCCCCGTGGGGTTAGGTTACACACCCTCTCGTACCTCTGGCCTGCACACCCTCCTCTGCCCTTGTAGGCTTCCTGACCAAGGTTTCATTACATCTCACATATGTCTCTTAAGGGGAGCTCCAGTCATAACCATGAAAAGTCCCGAAATACAAGACCTCAGGGCAACCCCCTTCCCAGCCACACTCTTGTCACATGCCTGGGTTGCGTCTTGCATGGTCCGGCGGAGCTGCTCTGCATCTCTCTGGTACTGCTGCCGGACACTCTCCACCTCCTGGTCGCGGGAGGCCACCTCCTCCTTTAGGGCCCCCTTCAGGGCAGTCAGCTCTCGCTCCCTCAGCCTCAGCTGCTCCTCTACCCGCTGTTTCCCCTCCAAGACCTCTTCAAGAAGTTCCCGGGTCTCTAACAGGTCCTGGGGAAAGTTAAGGTGCCAGTACAGAGGTGACCACTTATTTAGATCCACCTGTCTAGTCATTCAGTCAGCCAATCAAAAAATATTTATTGAGCCCTGGCTGGTGTGGCTCAGTAGATTGAGGGCCAGCCTGCAAACCGAAGGGTCATGGGTTCGATTCCCAGTCAAGGCACTTGCCTGGGTTGCAGATCAGGTCCCCAGTAAGGGGAATGTGAGAGGCAACCACACACAGGTATTTCTCTCCCTCTCTTTCACCTTACCTTCCCCTCTCTCTAAAAATAAATAAATAAAATCTTTAAATATATATATTTATTGAGCCCTTTGTAATCTGTTAGGCATGGTACCAGGTGCCTCTGCCCTCTAAGATGCCTTGTGAGGATAAAGGAAACCCACCATTCTGGGCTCTACTGGGTCTGTCTGAAAGCACAGTAAGGGGCACTCCCCATACTTTGAAGATGCTCTAGCTGAAAGGAAGCAGAGGCTAGGGTACCAAATGAAGCTCCCTACCTTCCTCAACACTTCCTTAGCAGGTTCAGGACCCTGGACCTTCTTCAGCTTGTTCTGCAGCTCCATCACCTGAGTCTCCAGCCCATGTCGTACCCTTTCACCCTGGTCCAGGAGGAGCTTCATGTTCTGGAGCCTAATAATCAGCAACAGACAACGTTGCTGAGCAATACGAGTCAGGCAGTTTTGTAAACACTTTATATATATATTAATTCATTTAAACCTCCTTCAAGCCTTTGTTCAAATCTTAGTTAGCCCTCCCTGACTATGTCATTTCACACTGTAACCTGCTCCCCCACAACTTGGCCCTCCTGATCTACTATAACTTACCCCCTTTTCACATCTGAGAAATATACTTAAGTATATGCTTATTGTTTACAGCCTGTTCCCCTCACTTGAAACCACGCTCCTGAAGAGCAGCATTCTTCCTCTGTGCGGCTCCCCATGTACCCTGGGGGCTCTAGATCAGCGCCTCACACACAGCACTCATCGCAAAAACATCTGCCGAACGAAAGACTGAATCCTCACAACAATCCTGTGGGGCAGGCACTGTCATTAACCCCATTTTACAGATAAAACCTGAGGTTCACAGGCAAACCAGGTAGCCTAACTCACTCACGCACCATCACCATTACTGATGGAGAAGGTAAAGAGAGAGGTCCTGTCTTTAAACCATCCGTCTGCCCCTTTCAGCTTCTGGGGACTCCCTGTCTCCCGTGGCCCTGGGGCAGCTCTAACTCCAACCAGGGTGCATGTAGCCCCACGTGCGCCGCCAGTGGCACTCACTCCTTAGTGCTCTGCTGGGCCTCCCCCACTCTCCTCTCTAGCAGCTCCTGCAGTCGGCTGCACTCTTCCGCCTTCTCCTCCAGCCGCCGCTCCAGCTCAGCCCGGAATGGCTCTATCTTCTGCCGTTTCTGGAAAAGGGAAATAAAAGGAGATAGAGAGTAGAGAAAGTCCCTGAGAAGGACCAGGAATAATGGGAATTCTAACATTTATCGACACTCACTCTATGACCAGTATTATACTAGGGAACTTGGCAGATTATCTGCATTTAACCCTCATGATAAACCTTGGTATTTGTGATAGTTTAAAATGTATCCACAAACTCTTTGACATTCCTTTCAAAAGGTGAAGCCTCTCCCCTTAAGTATGGGCTGTACTTAGGGACTCTCTTCTAACAAATAGAAAAGGGGGGAATGACATGTAGCTTCTGAGACTAGGCTACAAAAAGGCATTGCAACTTCCTCCTTACTTTCTCTCCCATTTCACTCACTCTGCGGAAAGGTAGCTGCCATATGGTGAGGGGCACTCAAGCAGCCCTACGAAGGGGTCCACACAGCAAGGAACCGAGGCCTCCAACCAACAGCCATTGAATAAGCCATTCTAGAAGTAGATCCTCCATGTCCAGTCAAGCCTCCCAATGACTGGAGCCCCAGCTAGTCCCTTGATTGGAACCTCATGAAGACCCTGAGCCAGAATTGCCCAGCCAACCTGCTCCCAAATTCTGGGCTGCCAGACACTGGGAAGTTTGTATTAAGCTGTTTTGTGTTGAGGTAATTTGTTACACAGCAATAGATAACTAATACAGTTCAATTATGATCCCTGCTTTATAGTCAAGGAAACCGAAGTTTAGAACAGTTAAAGAACTTACCCAAGATGTTACAAAGCCCACAACTAACGGTATCAGGATCTGACAGTTAGCTTGACTCAAAGCTCACCATGTAACTACTATACCACACTGCTTTTCAGGAAACAAAAGGAGTTACAATTCAATACTTACTGAGCACCAACAACACACAGGCAACAGTATAAGAGTCAGAAGTGGGGGGAGTACATAGACCTTAGAATAAGATTGACCTGAATTTTTCAATTTCTTCTCTGCAACTTACTATCTTGAGCAATTCACCTAACCTCTCTTTCAATCTTCTCATCATGAAAAAAAGTTCCAGATGCTGACTTTACAGGGTTACTGTAATTATTACATAGTAACCAGGGCAGAACCTACCACAGAAATTATATCCAATAAATGACAGCTACTATTATCGCCATCATTACAATGATTAAAAGAATTGAGGTACACATTTCCCTCAAGATTTATACATCCAGTAAGTGGCAAAGCCAGGATGGAAACTGCCAAAAAAAAAAAAAAAAAAGGAATGAAAAGTAGCTGGACTCCTGATGAATGTGCTCCTCCTGTCTAAGCTCCAGTGAAGCCCAGAAGTCCTTGCTGGGACTAGCATGTACTCTTATCTCGCAGGACACTTGAGTTCTCCTTCCATTGCTTGGAGATGCCAGCCCAGGCCAAGGTTCTTTTCCCCTGTGTTCTTCATCCCTCCTGTGCCTCCAAGCTCTCCTCACCTTCACCTCTTCATCCAGCTTTCGCTGTAGCTCCTCCACTTTTCGGGTGAGTTCGCCCTGCCCTGCCACGGCCTTAGTAGAACCAGAAGAAGCCATCTGCCAGAGACATGGGGGGGGAGGAAGAATCCACATCCAGATCCTGAGACCCAAAAGGCCCTAACCCTGACCCTTGCTCCCATTAGGAGACCACTCACCACTATAGGCTGCATCTGCTCCAGCACCAAGCTGACCTTCCTCCTCACAGAGGTTTCGCTTTCGGGGCTTCTGGAGGATAAAGGGACAGAAGCAAAGGTTAGTGGAGGACAGAGGTATAGCAGAGATGAGGGAAGTTAGGGTAAAGAGTATGGAGGGTGGGAGGAAGGAAAGGGAGTCCCTTGCGCACCCGTCCCTCAGGATGCCATAAATGGTGGCCTTCACGTGGTCCACACTGCCTGGTGGAGCGGCCTCCTGCTGGTCTCGAAGAAGGTCTGGAGTTGATTTGAACTGCAAAAAAGGAAACCCAAATAGGAAAATTAAGCCTGTGTGGGGGTCAGATGGACCCGAAGTGGCAATCGGGAGAGAAGGCCCTTCGAGCACAATGAACAAGCCTGAAGTGGGGTAAGGAGGCAGCACCGCAGAGGCCTGAGCCACAGACTGGAATTTCCTCAACAAGCAAATCTCAACCAGCTGTGAGCTGTGTCGCCAGTAATTCTGCAATAATGACAGATCTGTATTAGGGTTTGTAAGTGATTTACTACTGGAATGGGCTTAACTTTGTCTCAGGGGAGAATCACTCCCCAACCTTATCTGCATTCCTGAGTGGGAGACAAAGGTGGGAGTTCTGGCGAGAGAACCAGGAAGCTGCTCATACCCTCCGAGCCTGCCTTATGCATGCTACAGACCTAGCAAGCGCTAGTGACCGAGGCACAGTTAATGGCTGGGAAAGGACAAGTAACTGCCCATGCTTGTGGACAGTGATTCTATAGTTCATTCCATTTCTTTTACAATGCTGCCCATGGAAATCTTGTCCATATGGATGGAAACAGAGAAAGACAAAAGGTAGAGACTTTCTACCCTCGGCTATTTGAACCAGCAAGGGGTCCCAGGGCTGGTGGGTCAGGGCTGACAGGAAGGGTCCAGGGTTTGGAAGCTGCGGAGGGCTGTGGTCTGACCTGCAGCAGGGCAGGGTCCTGTGTTCTCCCTCGTGGCTCCTCAAAACTCTGAAGGACCCAGTCCTGGGTCTGACGGGAACGGCTGAAGCCACTGGGAGGGCTCTGGCTCTGTGCTGGTTGTTTCAAGCCGCCCATGCTGTTGTCATGTTTTGTGCTGGCACTCCAGTGACTGGAGGACAGGCGTTCCCGTTCCTCAACGGTGTCTCGTGGGAGCCGGTTGTCCAGGCTCTGGCTCCGCTTACGCTGTTCAGGGGGCAGTGAACGCATGCGGCGGCCAGTTCGGCCCCGGGCCTGGCCCCCACGGTGACTGTCAAACTTGTTGATGAGTGAGTCCACTGAAGACAGGGGAGCAGTGTCAATGGTGCTCCCTG
Source organism: Micronycteris hirsuta (assembly GCA_004026765.1). Lineage (NCBI taxonomy): Eukaryota > Metazoa > Chordata > Mammalia > Chiroptera > Phyllostomidae > Micronycteris > Micronycteris hirsuta. The sequence continues at coordinate 21,954 of PVJI01017692.1, read as the reverse complement.
GGGAAGCTCCTTGCGGGGCCAGCTCCAGCAGGCTGGTGCTCCGGTTGCCTAGACCTGCACGGGCTGGGCCTGTCAGTGAGGCCTGGGACTGGGAGCGGAGGAGCCGACCATTCCACTGGGCCCCTGGCTCCTCATCAGACATGCTGTCCCGCAGGGGGCCAGAAAACTCCTTGGCCCGAGAGTAGGAGCTCTCAGGGAGATCCGAGTCAGAGCTCGGAGCTCCTAAGGCCCCTCGGTTGTTGGCCCCCTTGATTTGGACCCCAAAGGAGTCACCACCCTTCTCCCCACTGTTGAGCACCACAAAGGGCTGTCCAGCGATGCCCTGCACACGCACAGCGACCCCATAGGTATTGGCTCTTGCATCCTTAGCTGGGCGTCGCCCCGCATGACGCAGGGTGCCCATCTCTGTAGTGCCCACTGGCTCTGTGATGAAGCGAATCTGGACCCCATGGTCTACAGGGCCCCGGGGCTCGGCCATGGTGAATGCCTGCTCCATGGGCAGGAGGGGTCCTAGGAGATAAAGAAAAGAGTGTAAATTGAGAAACTGGAAGCAGATACACAGAAACTTCCCCTGCCCAGCTTTGGTGAGGGTGATTGCCTTGTCAGTTACTTCTATGAACAGCAGTGGTTCTCAGACTTGATCTGAGCAACAGAAGCATGCCCAGGACCCATGAAAAGACAGGCTGCTGGACCCACCCCCAGAGTGTCTGAGTCAGTAGGTCTGAAGTGAGGCCTGAGGATTTCCATTTCTAACAAGCTCCCAGGTGGTGCTGGTGCTGCTGGTCCAGGGAACACACTCTGAGACCTAATGATGCAGAAGAATGTATTTCCTCTGGGACATTCCTGGGAGCTTGGCTTTGTCAAGAGTTTAAAGACTTTGCTTGATCTTCACACGTACACACATACCACCACGTGCCTCCCCCACCCCAGTCAAGGCAGAACCCAAGCCCTGCCTCTCAGACACCTCCATCTCAGTTGAGCAAAGGGGCCTCCATTCCCACAGCCCATTTCAAATACAGAAGACCCCCAACTTATTCCATCCGATTTCTGGGAGGATACTCAAACTGACAGCAGTGATGCCTATGGATTGTGGGAACTGAGGGCTAGGGACAGGGATGAGAAAGTGACAGGCTTTCTCTTGTGCATCTTTCTGTCCCTTTTGAATTTGGAACCATGCAGATGTATTGCCTATTCAAGAAAAAGATGTAAACGATGTGTAAAAATGCCAGTCCAAGGGGCCCTGGGACAGGCAGCCGTGTTCCTGAGGACCAGAGCCAAGACCACCCACAGGCCAGCTCCCCAGGACCACACTGCCCAAGCCCAGTGTCCGCAGATGGAATGTGTGGCAGGTGTGCTCTGACTCCAAGAACTTGGGGGGGAGTGGTTCTCCCCCAAGCAAATAAGAACTCGAGCTTCTGCGCATCTGCACCGGAGCCTAGCACCAAACTGGAGGAGGAGCCTCTAATGTACCAGAGACACAAACAAACTCAGCTCAACCTCCCAGGGGAGCTCTGGGCCAAGGGAACTCGGCGAGGGCTCTTTCAGGGATTGTGGAAGGGCCAGGAAGCCCAGGAAACTGGTGAGAGGGGAAGGTAGGGCCGAGCTCCAGGTGAGAAAGGGCTTGGAGGGAGAGTCTCCTGCTGGAGGAAGAGCATTCCTAGCATTCCAGGCCCTTCGCCTCCAGCCTCCAGGGAAAGAGGAGCACCTTACTAGAAAAAACAAAACAAAACAAACAAAAAATACCCCTTAATACCTTTTGCCCCCGTGGTTGAGGCTCCTTAGAGAACACAATGAAAGCAATGTACCCTCCTCCCAGGACACAGCCCACCCAAAGTTTACCACAGAATCTCAAGAGGTTCACATGAACACCTGAAAGCCCACCTGTGAGCCCAAGAACCCCTCTCTCCCACTATTCAGGCACTGGGGAAGACCTTAACCAACTTCTGACTCAGATACAAAGAGCAGGTTATTTAGTTGGCAGGGCCGTAGGTTGGAATTCAAGTAAGAAATGGAACCAGAAAAGACGCCACAAGACAAAGGGGTAAGTTTTCCAAACGACTCATCCAGTAGAAAAGGCACAAGACTATAGAGTCAGAATCTGGCTTGGAACTCTAGCTCTGCTCTTCAGCTGCTGTAGAAAACCCTGGGCAAATCGCAACTTTTCTGAGCCTCGGTTTCCTCATCTTTAAGATGGGTATAATGATAATACCCCATGAGGTAATTACCCGTGAGAACTCGACAAAAATTAATGGGTGTATCCCACTGTAAAAATGTATCGTTACACACAATATTTTTGCACTTTATTTACTTAGGGTATACTTTAATAAAAATGACAAGATATTAAATGAGTGTACCTAGCAGTGTACACCTGTCACAAAGCTGACAACATGTTGCCCTGCACACTCGCTGCTACTTCCAACAGGACCTTCCTAGCTTCAGCTGGTTCATAGAAGGATGTCACCTCCTCAGAGAAGCCTTCCCCAACCATCCCTTCTCACAAACCAGGTCAGAACCGCATGACATGCTGTGCAGTTGTCCTTCAGTGAGTCTGCCTCAGCTTATTTTTATATATTTATCACAGCGATAACTTGTTTCCTGCCTGTCTCCCCCACTAGATTATAAGCTCCTAGAGGATAAAAGACCACGCATGCACGGCTTTCAGCTGCCTCCTGTGTCCCCAGGACCTGCCGCACGGTAGGTGTGGATAAGCACTTGTTAAAGGTTGTATCTTGAACCAAGGCAGCCTCGCACAGCAGTGGAGAGATTTGCCCAAAGAGTCCTCATAGCCATTTCTCATTTGTCCTAGTAACCAGACCTCTTCCTGGCCTGGACTCCTTGTCCTACTCAGTCAATTTTGGAACCAGATGTGCCTAGACTGCCAGCTCTCAGAAATCACATGATTTATTCATGATGCAGCTCTACCCTGTCAGTGTATCTACTGATCTCCAAGATCCAGGTCAAGAGGTTCCCAGACTTGGCTCAGCAGAGTACACAGCCTCTTGCTCGCCCAAGAACACCAAGTTGTTCAGAGGCAGCCTTGAACATACCCCTAGGACCCAGTGACTCCCTAACCTCAACCACCTTCAGTCCCAGGACATGTGGGTCAAGGGCCAGGAGGGCTGAAGGAATCTTTAGGGTGGGTCAGAAAGCAGAGTTCTAAATGATTCAACACGGAAAACACGAAACCTATCCGCCTTCGGTTACAGAGGACAGTGGGGCGGGGCTGGGGAGCAGGACAGCTCCGAGGCCAGCCTTGCATAAGTCCCAGAGGCAGGTAAACAGCGATCCCGTGCCAGGCAACATGGAGTCCAGAGTTTTCACTCTCACCAGATGCCTGACCCTGCTTTTCCCTCCCCTAGCATGTGCCCAAGGCGCTCCTCACCAACTGTATTCCGGGAAGAGACCGGGCCACAAGTGAATTCAGCTTCACTGGTCTGCCTCTGCCATCCCCGCCTGCAAGGAGGGGAGGACACTGCACCTAGACCAAACAGCCACTTCTCCCTGAGTTACTCATTAGCCCGCCCTGCCCCAATTCCATCAACTCTGGCCCAGCCATACTGTCTGGCTCCCAACTAAGAGTGTCAAGGTCTCTGTACTCCTGGCAGGAAATAGGGGTGGGGTGGTTTGGGGCGTCCAGAAGGACTGATATACCAGGACTGAGGAATATGCCAATACTACATAATTGGCAGATTTAGAAAATGGGAGAACTGGAATAGAGATTAGACTCCCCTCAGAGGCAACAAGGAAAGCAAATGGTCCAAATACAAAAGGACAGCTCAGTGACCTTGATCATTCAGCTCCTATTTTCTCATAGTTACAGGGATAAGAAGGTTCCCTGTGGATCCAAAAAGAACCCCTCAAGTGGATTCCTGGCTCTGTCCACTGAAAAAAAACGAAACCTGAGAGCCAGGCTAGAGCTGCTTGGCCAGTGGGGGAAAAAACACAATGAGGAACTAGGCCCCTGCAAACTGGCTGGACTGGTTTGAGAAGCAAGGGGAAGGGGAGGGCCAGGGACACTCCACTGAGATCTAGTAAAGCAGAGATATTCCATACCACAGAGGAGGCTAAGGGGCAAAGCCATGGGCAGGGACTCTGTCTAGTCCAGATGCCAAGGCCAAGGCTCTGAAGGAGGCAGAAGGTAGAGAGGGAACAGGCAGGAGGAGCAGATGAACAAAGAACCTGGCAAGTGACTGACCAGTCTGTGGCAGGAAGACTCCACTCCTCCCTCTCAAGTTCTCAGAGATGCATTCCTGATCCCACACTTACCTGGGCCACCTCCCTGGACCTTAACTCTCCCCTCCTCCACACAAAGAAAAGCAGCCCTACCGCCTTCTCACCTCCCACAGAGGTGAAGGCATGCAGGTGAGCCTGAGAAAAGCAGGAAGGGCTCTAGGAAGCCAGAATCCTTTTAGGGTCAGGCAAATCTCTGGATTAGCAGTCCCCTAGTGCCAGCCCCCCACTCCCAAATATCCAGGATGAAAAAAGAGGTGCAGAGGCAGGTGCAGGCAGCCAGTGGACAATGTAGCGGTTGCTAATTATTCCCCAGTTACAACTTTCCTCAGGCAGGGCATCAAAGGGGCCAAGCTAAGGCTGACTCTGGTTCCCTTAACTGCCTAAGGCAAAGGAATCTGCCTCAGAAGCCTTGTTGAGCCCCAGTGTGCACCAATCATCCAGCTGGAGACTTGGAGGTGCTAACTCCCCTAGTCTTGTGGTCGCCTGAAGAGTCCTGCCCATTTCCTGCATCACTAGTGTCTGCTGCCAGTCTGACAGCCATCATGGTCCAGGAATCAGGGATGCTTGAGGGGGTTTCAGGGAGCAATGGGGATCTTCTGAGAGGCATCAAGGAAATTGATTAGGCTCCCAAACATCACCCAATGGCCTTATCTAACAGCACAGAAGAAGGTACCTGTGCCTGGGGAGAGGGTTTGACATTAGCCCCCAGAAAGCGGCCTCATTAGAAAGAAAGAGTTCTAGATATTTTGTAAGCCTAGGGGTCTTGCTTCCTCAAATCCCTATCTAGAGAAGGAAGAAAAAAATTCTCCCTAGCATGAAAACAAAGAGGACAGAAACTGAAAGCCTTAAATAGTTTCACACCTAGCAAAGAGATGCGGGTGCCCTCTTGTCCTGCCCCTCGGTGTTTCTTATTCGCGACTGTCTTCACCTGTAGGTGACTGGTTAGAGAAAGTCCCACACCTCAGAGCCATCTCAAAGCCAGCGAGGGGTGTCTGCAGCAGTTAGACTGGCAGTCAGGGGACAGGAACCTCTGGGAAACAGGACCTCTCCATGCCCTCCCCCTTCGTCTCCGAACCTGGCAGCAGTTCCCTTTGCCCAACTGAGACGAACTCCTTCTCCCCACCACCCCAGACTCCCAGAGAAATTCTGCCCCTGGGACTGGCATCTGACTTCCCGAAAGATCCTGGCCCTGAAGCGCTGTCATGCCCTGGGAATAACCTTAGCCTCAGGTGCCCCTCACCTGGCACCTTCCCTGGCACCTGCCTCTGGCACCTTAGAGTGGGAACCAGCTCTTGATCAGTACTCCCACCCCACCTTGACCTCCCCTCCTTCGGTCTCCAATTCCGCGCGAGCGCCCTGCAGGGACATATCACCGATCGCCGCGCCCCGCAAGGATACACCTGAGGGCCCGCTTGTCTCTCAGGTGCCCTTACCCCGCGCGGCTCACTCACCCCAGCCGGGCTCGGCGCTCCCGGGCTCGGGCTCGGGCTCCGGCAGAGGTGCACGCGCGGCTCTGGGCGCCCCCGCCCCTCAGTCCCTGGGCAATCCCTCCGAGCTTCTCTCCCTCCCACCAACCTGTTACTCCCCTCCGAGCTCCACCCCCATTGGCCATCACCACCCGCCCGCCCTACCCTTCCTCCGGTTGGTCCGCTTCCCGCGAGGGGCGGGGCCACCGCCGCGAGGACCCGGACCCGGGGTCGCCCGCCTGGGCGCGCTGGAGGTGCGGGCCGGGTCACGTGGGCGGCCGGGGCCGCGGGAGGCCATTTTGGGGGCCACGCAAGACCCCCCTCGGGCCGCGGCCCCGGGAGCCGCCGCCAGAGCATCCTCGGGGCTCAGCTGGAAAATCGCTGGCGGCCTCCGGTGTTCTCAACCGGCATCTCTGACCAAACCCTTTCTGCCCTTCACCCACCTTCGCACAAACCGGGTTGTTCTTCCGCCACTTTCGCAGGAAAGATTTCCCCGGCCGCCCGCGGCCAGAGCCGCCTCCTCCTCGGCGCGTCTCCCGGGCCCCTCTTGAGGCCGGAGCGCCAATGTAGGACTCTTCCCCTGGGCTCCACAGATCGCTCCCCAGCTTTGTTCCTTTTCACTGTAGCATTTATCACCCTCCACATTTATAGTTCATCTCAGAAATCGCAGTCATCGTTTGTCTTTTGTCCTACGGCAGTCTCACCAGAGCAGGGATCTCTTGTCTTGTTCGCTGGCTTATCCCAATCGTCTACAACAGGGAATGTCACAAATTAGACGCTTAGTAAGTATCTGTTGAATGAATTGGAACGGGGGATGGACTTTACATCGAAGGGGGATGTAAATTTACATCGAGTAGGAGTGATCCTCACTCTAAACGGAAGGGAACTCAACCCCAGATTTTAAATCCACTTTTTAAAAAGTGGGGAAATTGATCTCAGTCCTCAGGAGAGTAAAGTCAGGGGGGCTCAGCAAACTAGAGGCACTGCTGATGCACTAGCTGTGGTTAAACAGCGTGGCTGTTTAGCTTGGCTTCTAGGTTGTAACCGCTGAGATGTGCAAAAAAGAGATTGATTTAGCTTACATCTCTGGGCTCTGGACATTCTAGCTTTTTTATTCAACGAGTATTTATTGTGTAGTATTTAGGGCTGAGCTGGAATCTTAAATGCAGCTGACAATCCGGTTTATTCACGGGAGCTATTTCCTTCCCCTCCCCCCGTCCTTTGGAGGCTAGGTGTGGGTCCTAGCGGGTAAAGTCCACCTACCGGCTCCTTAGCCAGGATGCAAAGTCCGTGCATTCCAAAGGAAGCTTTATGCAAGGTTAGAGTAATCAAACCGGCCCAAGCCCTGGGAAGGAACAGCAGAAACGGGGTGGGGGTGGGGCTCCGAAGACGAAGTGTCCCTCTGAGACCGCACTTATCTCCTGGCGAGAGTGGGGGGTGGGGAGAGTGTTAAAAGGTTTGTTTTGTTTTGTTTTTAAATGTGAGATTGTTGAATTGACACAGATACCGGAAACGCCTAATCTTTCCTGGATAACAGCTTAATTAGGCTATTGAGCGTATTTGTAGTAAATAAAAAGTAAGGATGGTAGAGGAGACACCCCACCCCAGCACTCTGAACAGAGACCGCGAGGAAGAAAAGCCCTGGAGCCCTCTGAGTCACCATCCAGTCATCTGTTCCTCCAGGGAGTCCTCGGTCTCAGAGGGACGCCACCAGGCACAGGTGGTAAAGGCACACCAAGGTCTTGTTCCAGAGTTTGTAATGCTCTTCTTAAGAAACGTTACAACTGGGCAAAAATGGCCAGTTTATAAATACAGCAAAGGTAGAGAGTTAGAGGAAATACAATATTCAGAAAGAAGAAAAAGATAACATTGATATTCACGAGGGTAACTTTACTTTTGTGGAATAGTGTAAAGAAAAACATTCTAGGTAAATTGGAGGTTTAATCGAAGTGACTTTGGAGCCCAATTCCTGTTTTACCACGCTCTCCTCACTTCTATCCGGAGTTCTCCAAGATTATCACCACGACCACTAACAACCTTACTCAAATTGTTATCTCAAAAGTCGCCGTTAATCTATGGCCAGTTCCTAAATGGAGCATCAGGGAAGGCTACACAAGAAAATTAGTCAAAGATAAATCATGGAAAAGAGGGGGTGCCATTGTCTAAGATCGAAAGGGCAGGAGTGGAAGGGTTTGGGGAGGATCTAGAAAATGAAGAATAAAATTAACTGGAGCTTTAAATTGGAGCTTGCCATTTTGGAAAAGGAGGTAGGATACACATGCGCCCCCCCCCCCCACACACACACGTCTAGGAAACAACTGGAAATGAAGCATAAAAGAGAATTTAGGGATAGAGACAGTAAGACTCATCCTCATAAATGTCAAAGTTTTCAAAGAGGACCAAAGAACAAACTGAGAAATATGGAACAGATGAAGAAAAAAAAAGTGATGAAGCATTCTGAGAGATAGGTGAAAAAGTCCCCGAAAGGGAAATGGTCCAGTAGAAAAAGATACAGGAATTCGGCATTTGGAAGTTATGGTTGATCTTGCCGATGTCAGTTTCAGCAATGTGGTAGCGCCTCTGCCCAGGCTGCAATAACAGAAGAATATCAAGAAAAGAGAAAAAGAAAGGGTCTTTTGACTTAAAGAAAGGGGAAATTTTATATTTGTTTTGTTTTTAGAAAGGAGAGTCTTGGTTATATTTTGAGAATAAGCCAGAAGAGTGAGGAAGAGTCAAAGAATAAAAGGGAGGCAGAGAGAACAGTGAAGCCTATACCTACAGGAAAAGGTAAAATCTGTGTACTAGAACTTAAATTGGAAGAGCAGGCTGGAAGGAATGAAGACTTGAGGAAGTTGAATCAGGTAAGATTGCTGGACCTGCAAGGATGAAGGCGATTCCGAGGACAGGAGACTTTGTAAACAAGTTGGAACTGGTGGAATCACCTGCAAGAAGGATGTAGGTGCCCGATGAAAGGCAAAATGAAATGCTGCCAGAAAGTCTCCCTTTCAGCTGGAATAGGGTGGTATCTAATCTGGGCCTTGAAAAAAACACATAGTTGAAAGCAAAAGAGGAATGAAGTCAAGAAAACATGCAAAAGTTCTCGGGACAGGAAAGTGTAATGTCTGTTGTGGGAACCAGAAGGAGTGCCCTACAGGCTGAGCAAAGCAACAGAGGAGTAATGGAAAATAAGTCTGGAAAGGTAGAATCTGGGACAGATTACACAAGGCCTTGAATGTCAGGATAAGAAATGTGGGCTTGATTGGTAGGTAATGGAGACCCACTGAAGGTTTTTGAGCAAGAAGGTGGCAGAACTTAAAAAGGTTAATCTAGGCTAATATGATAAATACAATGACAAGGTGTTGGCATAGGGAGGTAAATGAAAGGGACCACCCACCCTGATGTCCTTAGCATATCACTCATCATTTCTTCCTCAAGCTTTGTTTACAAATCCTTTAGTCTTCAACAGCAATAATATGTAATTATACCATCAATTGAGGCTTTTCTTTGTTGACTAGAATTTCTACTATGGGTGTTGTTAGGGAAGATAATAAAAAATATTCACTTTATATTCTCATTTGATATACTTTATATACTCACTTGATCCTGGATTCAGAATCTCCAAGAGTCCCTAAAAGATATTTCATTCTTTTTGACCCACATCCTCCACTCTTTCCTCAGTCTGACGAGGGAGGTAGAGTCACAGAGATTCCTTGAGTGCAAACCACTGATTTAGAACACTGAGTTGGGAGTTAAGAGACATATATTCTAATTTTATTTTGGGGAAAGCTGTAACTCTAACCAAGTCTCCTATAACCCTTGGGATTCGGTCTTTTCTGAGAAATTAAGAAGTTGGTTCCAGATTTCATAATTATATTGTTTCCTTTGGGCTTCTTGGGGAGGGAAAAAGTCATGTTCTGTCTTCCAGCTCCGCCTTTTATCGTCAGCTGAGAACATGAATAAGTGTAACCAAATCTGGCACACAACTGGGTGACTGATTGGTACAAAGAATTCCAGGCAACCTTTTTAGCCTAACCAGTCACTTTCTGTCAAGGAAAGGACTCGTCTCCAAGCTTCTCAAGTCTCCCCACAGCCTCCAACTCCTTTACCGTCCCAGCTGCCCCACCTCTAATGCTCTGACGAACTAAATTCCAGTATGTTCAAAGTCTGCAGTCTACATTCAAAATGAGAGTATCCCCTAAAAGAAAAAAAAAGAGCAGGAAGGCTACATATTTCCAATTCCAATGGAAACTAAAAGGAACAGATTCTTTCCACATACTTTTTCCCCGAGTTGTTAAAACGCCACACTGAGGAGAGAGCCAGCTTTCCTCCACACACCCAAACAACAGCTGATTCCCCTCGCCTCTTACTTTCCGTTCCTCATCAGTGAAGGAGGCAGAAGCTTGGCAGCTTAAGCTTACACACGCATTCCCAAAGCCCCACGTTTTCTCACAGGCCACCGTGACAAAGTGTTTCAGCAGACTCCCCCTAATTCCCTGATTTCCTCAGCTTCTTTATCTGAATTTTTTTTTCAAACTAATGTCTCAAATACAGAAGCAAGATGATATACGGACATAGCACTGGACTCAAAGACAAAATACCTGGTATGGCAGCCACGGAGATGTGCAGTTCAGATCTCCTTCAAGAAAGAATCTGCCATTCAACTGCCAAAGTGCAGTTAGCAATCAGTCTCCAGCTCTATCACTCTGGGATCCATTACAGTGTCAGAGCTAAGACCTCTCTCTCCCTGAGTGGTCCCTAGCCTGTGATTAGGCACAGGATGGGTTCTAGGGCCAGGCCATTTCTGCCCTCCGTTGGACTCTTGTACAGAATACTCTTCACTCTAGAGCTTTCTATTCGGTTGACTGCAACTTGGAAGGATCGGCATCATGGCTTGAGGTTCCTTTTGTCCAATTTGGCTACTTACATCCTCTCCTTTTACAGGTATCAAATCTGCATCACTATCTGAAGGCTCTCTCTACCCACTCCTGCTTCTTTCCCCTTTATCTTTCATTCACTACCACCCAATGAACTGTTTGCACTCCTAATTTCTTGTCAGCATCTGCTTCCCAGACCACCTGAATGGACTCAGAGGTGGTCTGAAAAAACAGGCAGTAAGATAGGGTTTGGGATATGCATTACTCACTACCTGGCTTTTAATAAGAGCCTCTCTTGTGTAAGAATGTGGGCTACAGATAGTCTCTGGGACAAAATGGGGACCCACTTGCTAAAACTTTCGCTGATGTTGAAGTGGGACAATGTTCCTATGGCAGTAATTCAGGCATATTAAGTAGGCAGAGGGGGAGCAGTGAATATAGGGACGATGGAATGGTTGGCTGTTATTAAGTTGCCTTGAGCCCTGACAAGAGATAATGAAAAAGCGAGAGCAGTTACCAAACATTAAGAATTAACTGTGAAGGCCAGAGAGCCTCTTTGATGGGTTACAAAGAAGCCTTTATCTATAGCAGTGGGAGAACAAAAATAGCTAGAGATCAAACTCAGGAGAGTTCCAGGAGTCAGATCTGTAACCAAGGTCAAGGCTTTAGGTTTGGAAAACTCAAGATCCTGCTATAGGGAATGGAGATCTAGGTGGAGCCTCCAAAGATTTTGGCTCCCTACACTCCTCTGTACCCTCAGACCTTAAGAGGTGGTCCACCCCTTCCTATTAAGAGTAGCACTCCTTGCATGTGGAAAGACACTGCAGGGGTCTCTTCCCCTCAGAATCTGCCTCTGCCTCCCCTCCTGACTGCCAGGATCTTAATTAGGGTTAAGTTACAACATAGTCCAGAGAAAATATGCTGGTCCTGATGAGGGGCCCAAAGTGCCTGCAAGAACTAACCAACATGTACTGGTAAGAGTTGGGGAGTGCCTGTGGAATTGGATTTTGATGGTGCTTCATCAAGAGGCTGAAATACAAGATTGAATAAGAGAGAGTTTATTGATTGGGGCTCACTTTCTTGGAATAGGATTTAACTTCCTGGTAAGGACCTGTCCCAACGGCTCCTAGAAACACGGAGGAAATGGTAACCTTTGCTGAGTGAAGTTCAAATGCCTGAATTGCCACAGCAATTGGGGGAAGGATTAAATGGCTCAGTGACATGGGGAGCTAAAGTGAATTATAAGAGGCCAGAAGCCCTACAAAAGGATGTGCTACAGGTGTAGGAGCCCCACTTACCAAGGCCACAGGGATGGGCTGGTGAGAGGAGCGCCCACCTCACGGAGCAGCTCTTTCCTGCAAGCCAGAGCTAACCAGAGGAGATGCTGCTATAGTCTGGCTCTTTTATAGCAAAAGGGGTAGTGGGGGCCCAAAGCAATAAAGGCCAAGTGGCAGCACTTAACTGCCAGAAGCCTGGGGGGTGACAATTATAATAACTGGCGAGGTCAGAGGGGCAGCCCCGGGAGCTTGCCACAAAGAATTGTGTAGATGGTTAATACAATGTGGAATCCCTCAGGGCAAAATAGATGTGTAGTCAAAACAAGCATATTGCTAAAACAATAGAAATGGAATAAACCAAACAACAACAAAGAACAGGGTATTGCTGAATATATGTGATTGAAAGAGAGCAAAGATATATGAGCGGGAACCTAGTGAAAAATCATGATCCCTTATCATGAGTCAGTTCCTCAATCTAAGTCAGTTTTTATACTCAAACTTCATTGGTTAAAGAGGTGGCCAGACCCTGACTGGTGTGGCTCAGTTGGATGGGCAGTATCCTGCAAAGCGAAAGGTCCCCGGTTTGATTCTTGGTCACGGTACAGGCTGCTAGGTTACCTACGAGAGGCAACCAATAGATATTTCTCTCTCGCATTGATGCTTCTCCCCCACATTGATGTTTCTCTCCCTCTCTTTCCCTCCCTTCCCCTCTCTCTAAAAATAGATTTTAAAAAAGAGGTCACCAGTTGTCCAAAACTGGCAATACTATGGTAAGTATACACTGTAATGATTCCCCAGTTCTTCCAAAAAGGGACTTATAACTATATCTACTCAGGTAACCATAAAGAAGAGAACACACAAGCATTTATTTAGTTTAGCTTTTTGTTTGTTTGTTCGTTTTGGTAATCAAATGTTTTTATTTATTTATTTTTTAGAGAGAGGGGAAGGGAGGGAGAAAGAGGAAACAGCAATGTATGGTTGCCTCTCACATGGCTCTCACTGGGGACCTGGCCTGCAACCCAGGCATGTGCCCTGACTAGGAATTGAACTGGCAACCCTTTGGTTCCCAGCCCACACTCAATCCACTGAGCTACACCAGCCAGGGCTGATCTTTTTTTCTTAAGGATTTTATTTATTTTTAGGGGGAGCGAGGGAGAAAAAGAGGGAGAGAAACATCAAGGTGTGGTTGCCTCTAGTGTGCCCCCAACTGGGGACCTGGCCTGCAACCCAGGCATGTGCCCTGACTGGGAAATGAACCGGGGATCCTTTGGTTCACAGGCCAGTACTCAATCCACTGAGTCACACCAGCCAGGGCCAAATGATCATTAACTGAAGTATTTTCCTTTGTAGTTCTCAACTATCTGGGCATTCTACTGCACCACTGTTTTTATTTTTATTTTTTTTTATTTTATTTTTTTACCCTCACCTGAGGACATGTTCATTGATTTTAGAGAGAGGGGAAGGGAAAGAGACAGAGAGAGAGAGAAACACTGATGTGAGAGAGAAACATTGATCAGTTGCCTTTTGCAGTACCCCAACTGGGGACCAAACCTGCAACCCAGGCATGTGCCCTGACCAGGAATTGAAACTGTGACCTTTCAGTTTAAGGTACAATGCCCCAACCAACCGAGCCACACCGGCCAGGGCTGCACCACTGTTGATGACATCTATGATGTCATGAGAGTGGTGGTCATCAACATTGCAGCCCACAGACTGAGCAGTCCCCAGGATCTCTTTAATGGTTCCCAAGAGTTCTCTAGCTAAAGATTGGTGCCACATCTCTTGGGCAATTGTGACAATTCTAATCAAAAGTGGTAATTCCACTGTGCTTAATGGTTTTTGTCTGTTTCTGTTTGCTTCTTTCTGTCTTGTGGCTGTTCTTTGAGGGCTTTGACGATCAGGGCAGAGGCAGAAGGCACTATCTCAGTCGGGGCCTGTCTATTCTGAATGGTCAGTTTCACTGACCCTTCCAATCACCATTTGCTTTGGCCATGTCATCACCAAGCTTTTCTGGAGAGAGGTACAGGGGGTCCATCTTGGGCATCGGGGCAGACGTGGCACCAACTGCAACTCAGGTATACAACAATGATCTGATTGGGGTCGAAATTTGGCCGCATGGTGGAGACAGCTGGTGTCTAATAAACTGGGATCAGGACAGCCAAAGAAAGTTGCACCTATGCCACCTTTGAGTTGAAAGCCGAAAGAACACCCAGGCATTTTGAGGGCTGTTGGATACAGGAACAGAGTTGACATTGATACCTGGAGACCTAAAGCATCATCATCACACCCCTGTTGGAGTGGGAGCTTATGTGAGCAAGTAATAAATAGAGTGTTAGTCAAAGTCCAGTTTATGGTGGGTCCACCTCATCTAGTCAGAGCAGTCTGGTCTGTTTGGACATCCTGCAGAACATCCCTTTGATCCTTTACATTGATGACATCATGCTGATCAGTCAGGATGAGCAAGAGTAGTTAGCATCTTAGAAGCCTTGGTAAGACACATGTGCTCCAGAGTGTGGAAGATAAATCCCTACAAATAAATTTTCAGGGGCCTACCCCATCAGTGAAGTGTTTAGGAGTCCAGTGTTTAAGAGACATGCTAAGACATCCCTTCCAAAGTAAAAGACAAACTGCTGCATCTTCTGCCCCTAACAGAGAGGAGGAATCACAGTACCAGGGAGACCTCTTCCGGGTGTGAAGGCAATACTTTCCTCACTAGGAGCACTGCTCTGGACAACACACTAAGTGACGCAACAGACTGCCAGCTCTGAGTGTGGCCTGGAGCAGCAAAGGAGTAGCACCACTGTCTTAGCTCATGCTGCTGTAATAAAATACCATTGACTGGGTAGATTTTAAACAACAAACATTTATTTCTCACAGTTCGAGAGGCTGAGAAGTTCAGGATCACAGTGCCTGCAAAGCTGGTGTTGGTAAGGGTTTCCTAGGTCATAGATGGCTGTCTTCTGTGTCCTTACATGGCTGGGGGAAGGGAGGGAGCTCTCTCGAGCCTCTTTTACAAGGACACTAATCCCATTCATGAGGACTCCACCCTCATGACCTAATCACCTCCTAAAGGCCCCACCTCTTACATCATCACCTTGGGCATTAGGATTTCGACATAAGGATTCTGGAGGGACACAAATGCTCAGACCACAGCACCAACATACCGTCATTCTCAACGACCTACTGGGGGACTCTGTACTTCCTGTTCTTGCAGCTCTGAGCTCTGCAGGGTTAGAGCTTCAAATGCCCAAAGGGGTCTTCCCCTCTTTCCACAGGGTCACATTAAATGACATGCCATGATGGCCAACTGGGCACTTTGGACTCTTTCTATATGGGGAACAGCAGGCAAAAAAAGAAATGACCGTGTTGTCAGGGGCAGTTTACCTTGATCAGAGAAGAAATAGGATTCCTGTTACAGTGTTACACAGCTGAGGCAGGGAGGACTTTGTGATTCGCCTGGGCACCTCTTGGTACTCCCTTGCCTGGTTGTGACCAAGAATGGACAAGTACAGCAACTCTGTCCTGAGAAAGGGCCTCAGACCCATGAGGACTTAGGGTTTGGGCCGCACTACCAGGTAAGCCATTGAGAGAAGTAGAAGTGATAGCTTGAGGGTGAGGTGGATTTAGAGTAGAGGAAGGAAAAATGAGTACCAGTTGCTGTCCTGGGACCAACTGCAGCAATGGGTGCTCTGCTTTTTCCCAATAACCTCCTCATCCAAGTTTTTCCTCAGAAATAGGGGTCCCTGGAACCCTTACCAAATACGTAAGAAGAAGTGAATCCACATAACACAAGGGGTGGACTGTAGCAGCCATGGAGGTTCCTTCCCCCTTTGGATTCCCTCAAGAAAGTACTTTCTGTTCAGCTGCCAAGAGTGCAGTGATCCTACAGCTTCCAGCTACAGCACCTTTGGGATTCACTATTATGTTCAAGTTGAGACCACACTCTTCCCAGGCAGCCCCCAGCCAACGACTGAGCATGATTTGGGCACTAGAACTGGCCATTTCTGCTCAACGTGATTAACCCTAACTGGCAATCTTTGGCTGAGACTTTGTTAGAGCTGATCGTGACTTGAGGCTCTCCTCGTCCAGTCCTGCTCCCTCTCTCTCTTTCACAGGCGTTAACCCCAATACACTTCTTACATTTCTAACTTTGTCTCAGCATCTGCTTTCCGAAGGACCCAAACTGATACAGCTGGGCAATAAAATAATGTTAAACAGAAAAATAAAAACTACATATAATTATACACACAAATATACACACATTACAATTACAAAGATATTTTAAATGTGAATTTATATAGATGAGACCTGAAAGAAGACATAGAAGAATAAAACTGGTTTATCCATTAGAGTAAAAGGATTGTGAACCAGATATTTTTCAGCATGAATACTTTTACATAATCGGGGGAAAATAATCCACAAATTTTGAAGATGAATCCACTGAGAATAGTAAAATTTAAAAAGGAGATTTCTATAATCATGTGACTATAGCATTTATATTAAAACACTTGTAATTGAAGATTTTTTAAAAACTTATGTACAAAGAGCTAGCACTGTTTCTGCAGTAAGTCAAATTCTTGAATGACACATTCAAGGAAGTTTACTTAGTCCAACTTAATGAAGCTTATATCCTTTGTGTACTGACGGAAATCTTAGTGGCACAGATTGAGGTCATATTTCCAGATCAGACCATGTGGGTTTGAGCAGATGTGACAAGAATGAGAACCCTGGCTGAATTTTCTTGCATGGCTTCAGTAGAGCTGCTGGTGACCCATGTTGCTCTCTTGGATGCAAAGAGGCAAAAAGTGAATTAAACTTTTTTTAAAGATTTTATTTATTTATTTTTAGAGAGGGGGAAGGGAGGGAGAAAGAGAGGGAAAGAACCATGGATGTGCAAAAGAAACATCGATTGGTTGCCTCTCGCACACCCCCAACCAGAAAAAGTGGCCCACAGTCCAGGCAAGTGCCCCCAGACACGTGCCCAGACCAACTGGGAATTGAATTGGTGACATTTAGGTTCATGCACGATGCCCAAACCACTGAGCCAAACCAGTCAGAGCCAATTTTTTTTAACCTATCCTTTATAGTTGACATAGTGTTATTTATATATTACACAAAAAGTAAGGAGAAAATAATGATATTGGCTCTGAAACTACTTTTTGTCTCTAAAAAGCTGAGGGACTTTGGGCAACTGAGTTTTAGTTTCCTTGTCTACAAAATTTTAGTAATTGTGCAAATAAAATGAGATTAGGAATATGAACACACTTTGTTATTGTATAACACTATAAAGTTGTAAAATATTATTTTTATTATCAGCTTGGATCCTAGATGTAAGAAAGTTTGTCAAGCAACAAATGTCTATTGAGTATCTGCTATGCACTATGTACCGCTGGTATTATTGAGTTGACTAAAAAGCCTGTTTAGTTTTTTCCATAAAATAAAACACATTTTTCATTTTCACCAATAACTTTATTGATTTGGATATTTTGAGTATGTTGGCTGTCTCCCGCTATTGGCTTCTAGTGGATAGAGACCAGGAGTGCTGCTAAACATCTTCCAATGCACAAGGCAGCCCCACAGCAAAGAATTATTTGGCCAAAATGTCAATAGTACCAAGAAACTTTGCAATCCACTTTTGACACATTCAACCAGTCTCAGTCACAACACTTTCCCCATAAACTACACAAACCTTTTTTTTTGCATTTCAGTTGGATTTTTACCTTTCTTGCAATAATAAAGCATAATATGCTGAAAATATTGCATATCTTCTTCCATCTTCAATATTTAAATGGCTGTATAAAAATTCACCAATTTTGATAAATTTTTAAAATATGCACGCTGATATGACAGCTATCACAATACAATCCAACAAAATTGTTTCTAATGCAGTGAAAGACATCTAAGCACAACTAGAATTATCATACGGAAAAAACAAAATGAACTTTTTGGCCAACCCAATAGTTTTCTATGGCTACTGTAACAAATTACCATCTATTTGGTAGCTTACAACAACATAAATTTATTATCTTACAGTTCTGGAGGTAAGAAATCCTAAAATTAATTTGTCAGCAGGACTATGTTTTTTCTAAGGACTATGTTTTTTCTAAAGGTTCTAGGACAAAATCTGTTACTTGGCCTTTTCCAGCTTCTAGAACCTGTCTGTATTCCTTGCTCACGGCCCCTCCTCCATCTTTAAAGCCAGCAGCATAGCATCTCCAAACTTCTCTCCCACTTCTGTCCACTGCTTCTGCTGTCATGTCCCCTTCTCCGACTCTGATCCTACTGCCTCTCTCTTATGAGGACCCTTGTGATCACACTAGGCCCACCCGTATAATCTAGTATACTCTCACCATTTTTTAAAAAAAAATTTATTTATTTATTTTCAGAGAGAGAAGGAAGGGAGAAAGAGCAATGTATGGTTGCCTCTCACATGGCCCTCATCGGGGACCTGGCCCGCAACCCAGGCACGTGCCCTGACCGGGAATTGAACCGGGACCCTCTGGTTCCCAGCCCACGCTCAATCCACTGAGCTACACCAGCTGGGTACTCTCCCCATTTTACAATCCTTACTCACATCTGCCAAAAGCCTCATTAGATAACATATTCAGGAGTTCCTAAGATTAGGAGGTGGCCATCTTTGGGAAACTATTAATCTGCATTACTGTGGTGATACAGTAGTGATACAGGAGGTAAGATCCCTGCACCCAAGGAGACTCTATTCTGATGCAGGAGGGACAGAAAATAAACAGGTAAATTAACTGATATGATGTTATTAAGTGTCATAAAGATAATTTTAAAAAAGACATCACAATGGCGACTAGGTGTGAAAAGTGTTCAGTGAAGTCACTCTTAGGAGTCTTTTGAGCCAAGCCTGAAGGCAATTACTGGCACCCTTGGCTCTGTTTCCCTAGAGCCCTTTGGAGATTTTTGGAAAAACTGGGGCCTGTTAGTTCAGGAAGAGAGTTGACTGTCACCCTTCCCACTTACGAATGAGCTCTATTAAGCAGACCAGTTCCGACTCCCACAGTAAATATTAATTTGTTACCACCATCCTAGGGATTTTAGTCTCTTGTGTTTCTAAATTTCAAGTCAAGGTCAAGAACCAACCTTGTGCACAATACCTTGCGCTCTTTCTTTTCAACTTGGGCCTGGCATAACAGATCCCATGTAGAAGGCAGGTAAGACGAAGAAGGTCTGTCCTGCCATCAACAAGGTGACCAGAGAGTACAAGGTACACCATCAACATTCGCAAGCGAATTCATGGAGTGGGTTTTAAGAAGTGTACCCTTGGGCACTCAGATTCAGAAATTTGCCATGAAGGAGATGGGAACTCTGGATGTGCGCACTGACGGGGGGCTCAACAAAGCTGTTTGGGCCAAAGGAATAAGCAATGTCGCATACCGTACCCGAGTGTGGTTGCCCAGAAAATGTAATGAGGATGAAGATTCACCAAACAAGCTCTATATATTGGTCACCTACATACCTGTTACCACTTTCAAAAATCTATAGACAGTTAATAAGGATGAGAACTAACTGCTGATTGTCAAATAAAGTTATAAAACTGCCAAAATAAAGAAAGAACCGACCTTGTCACTTTAGGATTAAGAACAGCTCCTGGCACTGTTTCATGCATATTGTCTAGCATAAAAGCCCTCAGACTGCAATGCAGTGGCAGAGACCAAACTGGGCGTGATTTAAGTCCTTTGGAAATAATTTCCAAAACCTTTTTGGAGGAGTTCAAAATGGACCAGCCTCAGCAAGGGTCTGATTCATTGCTCCGACCTGGGGCAGAGAAACCAGGCCCTGGATCCATCCATTTGGTGAGTTGGACTGGTGTCTCTCAAGTTTTGTAGCACATGAAGACAAAGAATTGGACCTTAGGATCAGCACAGCAACCGGCTTCCCTAGAAGAAAGCCATCTTTTCTTACAGGCTGTGAAAGGGAGGGGACAGGGAGAGAATCAGCCAGCTAAATAAGGAATTACAAAAAGTTTACAAAAAGAACAAAACATTCTCACCCCAGCTAACCAAAGACTAACTCCTCTTCATTCCGCTCCCAGGAGAGGGTGTGGCTAATTTATCCTGGTTGTGCCTGGGGATCCTACAATGATGCTCTTGTATTTTGTCTCCCTAGTTGTCCTTTGTTTTCCCAAAATAATTACTTTATTTTATTTCAAAATAACCTTCTCTTTGATCATAAATTAGACCAATTTATATATGCAAGTAAACATATATAAATTGCTGTGATCATATATCCAAATATGTGATATTAAATATGCTACATATAAGATTCCTTTCCTTTTTCTTAATAGCTTTACTGAGGTACATGACATACAGTAAATTACACAAATGTAAGTGTACAATTTGACAGTTGTGACATACATATATATGTCATGATCAAGAGAGTGAACGTAGCCATTCACCAGAAATTGGGATAGGGGTGGGGTTGGATCTGTTCTCCCTGGTTTTTAACCGCTTGTTATCAGCTCACGAATTTGTACTCTGAGTAATGAGACAAGATGAATCATTCATAAAAAATTTTTGCACAGAAGTGGGAAGAAAGCAAGACAACTTCCCACACACTTGGCAGGTAATCAGTAGTTCATTAACCTAAATCATGTCACTGCACCCTCTCTTCATTGCGCACAAGACTCAGCTGGAATGTAAAGGGCTGGGAAAGGCGCCCAGCTGGTGTCCCAGGCCAGCTCCTGGCTCCCTATGTGGAGTAGGAGGGGATTCTGGCCCTCCGTTCCCGAATAGGCCTGCCTTCCTACAGTTCATCCTCACTGGGTACTCATTCAGCCCAGGGCTTCACGCATGAGTTCAGTTCCTTCCACACCTATAACTCCTCAATCTTCCCTGTGGTCAGGAGGAGAAGGTGCTTGTGTATCCTTCATGCCAAAGCCAGCCTCTCCTCCTAGAATCTAGACATAATATTTCCTGCTCTTCTCCACTGTTCAGCAATATTTTTTTTATATACCTACCAGGTGGCACTGTTCTAGTTTCCTGAAATGTAGCAGAAGTTAAAACAGAAATCCCTGCCTCTGTGAGCTTACATGCTAGCTAAGCAGGGAAACTAAAAGCTAGACCCTAACTTCCGCCAGTCTTTCCTCTCTATAGTCTTCGATAAGTTGCTCTCTGAGTTCCTTTCCTCCTGCTCTCAAAGATGCATAGGAGGATATTATCCTCATCCTCTTGCAGCTTGCAGCTGCTCTCCTATTCCTTTCCTTTCTACTCACCGTTGACTGAGTCAAACAGTTTATATCCCATGGTTCAAGTCCTCTTGTCCCTCCTCTGCAGCTGAACTCAGAAACTGAAGATCTTCTCCAGTCCTCCCTCTACTGAATGTCCCTTGTTCCTCTGCACCCTGGTTTTCTTTTTTTTTAACTATATTTTATTGATTACGCTGTTACAGTTGTCCCACTCTTCCTCCCCTTCTTGCCCCCCACCCTCTTACCCCCCTTTTCCCCACCCTTTAGTTTTGTCCATAGGTCATACACATAAGTCCTTCTGCTTCTGCACTTCCTATACTATTCTTAACCTCCCCGTCTGTTGTCTACCTCCCATTTATGCTACTTGTCCTGTGCCCCATTCCCACCCTCTCCCCCTACCACTCCCCTGTTGATATTCCTCCATACCTTATATAACTCCCTTTAACATTTCATACAATAAAGGCTGTGTGGTGATGAACTTCTTGAGCTTGACCTTATCTGAGAAGCACTTTATCTGCCCTTCCATTCTAAATGAAAACTTTGCTGGATAGAGTATTCTTGGATGTAGGTCCTTGCCTTTCATGACCTGGAATACTTCTCTCCAGCCCCTTCTTGCTTGTAAGGTCTCTTTTGAGAAATCAGCTGACAGTCTTATGGGGATTCCTTTGTAGGTAACGGTCCCCTTTTCTCTTGCTGCTCCTAGGATCCTTTCCTTATTTTTGATCTTGGGTAATGTCATTATGATGTGTCTTGGTGTGTTCCTCTTTGGGTCCAACCTCTTTGGGACTCTCTGAGCTTCCTGGACTTCCTGAAAGTCTATTTCCTTCACAAGCTTCGGGAAATTCTCCATCATTATTTGTTCAAATAAGTTTTCAATCCCTTGGTCTTCCTCC
>PVJI01017691.1:0-35043 GCA_004026765.1 Micronycteris hirsuta | reverse complement strand
TTTCTTTCTTTTTATTCCTTATTTGTTCTGTTAAAGAACTCCTTTGGTAGATTTCCCATTCTCTGTTGATTCAATTTTTCCATAGGAAAAAATCTATTTAAAATTTATCCTATGACATACAAAACTACTAATTCCAAGTTCTGTTCCATAAGACTTGGAATAAATTATGCCAGACTCTGGTGAGATTTATAAAAAAGTTTTTGAAAATAAGAGAGAGCAAAGTAAAGTCCTTGAATGCATGTAACAATTCAGTGGTTTTTGTTTCAAAGAAAATCACACAATGCTCATATAAGAATCAGTACAAAGTGTTTTCATCTCAGGGAGAGAGGATACAGGCCATATTATCTATTAGAATAGAAACTGCAGACAAGCCTTTTCTATCTTATGATTATGGGGCTAGCATTCACCAACAATAATTCAAATTCTTCCCAGGCTTAAAGGAGCCCTATATCTGTCTCCTCACTGTCTTTACATCACAAGAAATTCCAGTTACAATTTCATCACAAATGAAACAAGTTTAGGCTTTTCCCATGCTACCCATTCTTGTTCTGATTCTTGCTCTCTCAGTTAATAAGGGGAGAGAATCACTCTTCATATTCACCTACAAATTTTCCACGGTGGCTGCCAGAAACTGTCCAGGAAAATTAGCCACTGTGACTGCTCAGGAATGCCCTCTCCCCACTGACTCCATTCTTTGCCTACACATAAAAAGGTGATTTGGAAGTCTTGGGAATTCAGTTCAGAATTGTTTTCTCATCATGACTCTCCGTCTTACCATTCAATCAGAACCCAGAAAACAATGTTTCCCCAACGAGGCATGCACACGTGTTATAATGTCATGACTAACACCTCTAGTTCTTCCTCCATCACACTTTATGTGAAGTCTAGAGTGTTCATGAGGAAGTTAGAATCAGTCTTAATGTTTATATAAAAATATATCCATTGCTTTCTTTGGGTTTGTCTCTCTATCTTCTTGAATTAAATGGTAAGTTTATTTCTATTTATTTAACTCAGAAGAATCAAAATATTTAAAGATAAACTACTTTCCTCTGACTACAGCTTTAGGAACAATAATTTTACTATTAGGGGTCTCAATGTTTGATTTAAAAACAATTTCTAACTCTAGTTTTTATTTCCTTTTTGCCATTGTTATTTATTAGAATATTTATTCCCAAATTCTATGTTTTAGTAAAATGAGAAAAAGGAAACACAAAGCATAATAAAGCCACCATGCATATCCCTATCATTCAGAATAAAATACTGTTACCATTATTCAGTATATATATTCTTGAGAGAGAAAAAAAGTGAATATTACAAGCAAAGCTAAATGTTCCTTTAATGACCACAACAGAACCATTTCTAACTCCCAGAGCTCACTAGCATGAGTTAGGTAAATACCATTTTGTTCAGTTGTATATTTTTAAATTTCTTTATACTAACCAATTATGTTCTACATTGTATTTATTCATCTCCCTATTGAGGCCTGTTTCTGTTGCCGCCCCCCCTTTTTCCTATTACAAGCATTGCTGTAATGAGCCTGTCTCATTTGCATCTCATTGTGACCATGTAGCAGTGTTTCCTTAAAACGTGCCCAGAGAAGTGACTTAGTGCCCCTGTTGGATGTGTACATTTCCAGTTCAATAGAAATTGCCCAGTTGCTCTTCAAAGTCCTTATAGCAATTCATGCTCAAAGTACGAAATTTTAAATGTAATATTTAATTAATAATATGTAGTTTGCAAATGTTCAGAGCACGTGGCTTATGTTGTGAAGTTGTACAGAAGTAATATATAGCGTTATATTACATTCTCCTTGAAGCTAGCCAAAGCAATTTTAAGTTTTTGATACTACCTTTTTTCAAAGAAGCTCTTTTAAATTTCAAATCCGCCACTGATCCCAGTGACCACAGCAGTATTATCTGACTGCTTTGCCTTAATTGATACAGTAGTCCTTAAATCTCAGTGCGAAATACTCAATCTTCATATATTTCATTTTCAAATTGAACCTCAGTAGCATTTTATTTAATGTTAAAGTTATTTTGAAATTACAGTTGGCAATCAATATTATTTTATAATAATTTCAGGTGTATAGCATAATGGTTAGGCATTTATATAATTTATGAAGTGATTACCCCCTAGACTTACTGGGGGTTCACTTGATACTATATTTTTAATGCATTAAGGTCTATATATCATTTTTAATTTCAGTTTAGATTTTCCCCTTTATGAGTACTAAATAACCTCAGTCCCATTTGATTATTTTTCTTGTATATCCTAAAATTGTATTAAATTATACCATGATTCTGCTTTTTAAAATTTGTATTTGTTTACTTTTTTGTCCCTTGTTTTATTCCTCCCTCCCTCAATATTATCCAGTGTATTATATACTATGCCGTTTTGTAATGTGCTACTTGGCAAAAGGGAAATTGAAAGGCAATTCCATGTTTGTTCCTCTTAAGATTACTTGTTTATGGCCTGCACTCTTCTGGCAATTTTTTTATGATTGCAATAAAAGTTCAATATTTTCAGATGTGTATTGTCTTTAATTTTTCTTTAGCTGTGTATTTCAATCTGTGTTTCAAAGTTGTTCTCTTCAGTCATGTTTTCATTCTCTGCTTAGAAATATCTTATTCTTCATGATGCTGCCTTTTCTCATGCATTCTGGAGGAGGTTATCAAGCTTGCCCCGCTTTACTGATGTATTTTCTACAATATCCATTCCACTGTTTACTATTCCTTGTGCCAATTTACTTGCTTCATTGTATTTCTTGAATTATTTTAATTTTTTATTTTCTCATCCACATTCCCTTCTTTATAAGTTTTAGGGAGTTTTCCTTGGGCTTTTAATGGAGACCTTTCTTGCAACCCATTAATATCATTAAACAATCTAGAAAGCATTATTCAGGTGTTCTGTTCCATCTTCAGCAGTTTTTCCTGCCTCTGACAGTTTAGGGGATGAACTCCATATCCTTTCTCTGCTGAGTTACTGCCCTGTTCTCTGTGTGTGTGCATATGTGTATACACTCACCCTGAAGAGAGGTTTGTTCAGACCCAGAATCTGTCTGAGAGCAGTGCAGACCCGGTGCCCCTAGCCCAGCCTCCCAGTGCCTTGCCCAGTGAGAAGTGTCCTTGCACATCAACAATGGGAGCTGATGGAGGCAGCTAAGTTTCCATTTAGGGTAGCTGTAGGGAGGACCTTCTTAGTGCCTCAGCTCATCATTTGATAAGTTGAACCAACAGGATACACACAGGTCCCTCTGGGCTTGGCCACGGTGCCTCCCTTCCCTCCACAAATACTTTGCTCATTGGAACCACATTGCCCAGAATTTCTTGGGTCTTCCACACCTCCATGCTCCTTCCCAACTTACGGGTTTTCTTCTTTTTTTCTCATTTTTAGGCAGACATGATAAAATATGAAAAATGGCAATTGTGGTGTTTGGGTGTAGAGGTGGTTGTCCAGTACAGTCACGTTAAAACAAAATACATTTATAGAAAAAGATTGGCTGCCAAGTTTTCCTTTCCTGAGCAAGGAGTAGGGAGTGAAGGAGGGAGAAATATCTCCTTATTGTTGTCTGTCTGGCAGTTTGTTCTTTTGGGGGAAGGAAGTAAAGCATATGCAAGATGCTCATTTTAGTGTCTCACATTAGCACCATATGGATAAATTTTTTTAAAAAATTTTATTTATTTTTAGACAGAAGGGAAGGGAGGGAGAAAGAGAGGGAGAGAAACATCAATATGTGGTTGCCTCTCACGTGGCCCCCACTGGGGACCTGGCCTGCAACCCAGGCATGTGCCCTGACTGGGGATTGAACCAGTGACCCTCTGGTTCTCAACCTGTGCTCAATCCACTGAGCTACACCAGCCAGGCTGGATAAATTTTTCTTTAAGATCTGCGGGTAATGTGTTGTTATGCTTTGCCATCTTTTGCTTTGTCACAAAGGCTGTTTCAGGGACTCCTGGCTAGGATTTATGCTTAATAACATGTGTCTGAGAAGATTTTCTGGAAGTTTCACTTCTCTGTTATAAATGCTGTCCATTAGATATATACTTAAGCATTGCTGAATACCAAAATAGTTGTCAAATAGCATCAGTTCCATGGGACAGTTAAGTGAAATCATCATGAAACAATTTTTTGTATAAGTGCCTAGAAGTCAGGGAATCACTAAGTCATGATTGGTACTCAATAATGTAGGTGGGGTCACTGCCTGGATTTACAGAAGAAAGGAAGGAAAGAAGGAAGGAAGAAAGGAAGTAAGGAAGGAGGAAAGGAAGGAAGGAAGGAAGAAAGGAAGGAAGGAGGGAAGGAAAGAAAGGAAGTCCTGTAAAATAATTAGATTCCCAAATCTGCAAGATAATTAAAAACATGCAGGAAATGAAATAGCGGAGCATTTTCTACCTATAGATTAATGTAAATAAAAGTCCTAATTAAAAAAGAAAATGCAATATTAAAATAAGCCAAGCACATTTTGTTTTACGTGCATATAAGCTCATATTTTATAGTTAAGAGCCATAACCAGAATACAATTTCTATCCAGGCAGTTTTATTGATATTTTTTTGTTATAAATTTAGAAGCATAGAACATACTATGGTTTTTATAAACGTCACAGCTTATAAAGTAACTGGAAAGCTGGCAAAAATTCACAGCTTTTCCATATTTCAATAATTCCCATGATATTCTTTTGTGTATCTCCATCTTCTGCCAAGTGTCTCCACCAAACAATTCATTTATTTCACATTAACTTCAGTTGTGCTCTGTAGTTACTTCATCCATAGCCTTAAAAGTATGTAGTTAGGTTTTCCAAGTATGTTTGAATGTTTCTTCCCTGCTTATGGGTTATCTAATTGTTTCTATAGCTTTCAATTCCAGCCTTATTAAGTGACCCAAGATAGAATATATTGGAAGTAACCTCCACCCACTTACTGTTAACAGATGTAATGGAGAGATGTCTTGCCCATACAGAATTTTTTTTAATAGATTATGGAAAAGTCTTCCTGACATTGAAAATTTCTTGTAATTTTCCCTTCAGGAAAATTGTTTTCCAGGTAAATTGTGACTTTGTGCCAATGAATCAGATGAACAGTCTGGAGTGTTCCTATGTGTGATTCAGGATTTACATTTGACTTTTATGAAAGTAGTTCATTTTGGCCATAAGCCTGCCATGCCCTCAAATTATTATCAAAAAGGAGCATTACCAAGGTTGATGTCTCAGTAGGAAATTACAGTATTTTTTTGATTGCCAAAAAAATAATCACCTTCAAAATTACAATGTGTAAATTTTTGTCAGAAATTCTCCTCAGAAAGGAATGTGAGTTGATACCTTTTTATGTCAACCTTAGGATCTATGAATAAGTCATGGACCCAAGAGTGTTTGGAAGACATAGGTCTAAAAACCAACCTAATTAATACTCTTCAACAAAGATTAATTAGTTTACCATGTATTCACAGGGTACATGGAATGTGATTGTTCCTTATAAAGGAAAAAATATTCTATTACACTGAGGTGAAATGCTAATTCTAGAGTTTACAAGGCCTGACAAAGCTTAAACAAACTAATAATATTTTAGCAAAAATCTTAATAGCATGTTTATGAATAAGACCAATAGAAAAGCATTTTCAATTACACCATAACATGCTCTTGTCCCTTGTACTATAAATAAGAGAGTCATGAACAGTCACTCACAGTTTTGCACATGGGAGTTATTTACTGTCTGAGGTCACTAAAGCTTATTCTGGATCAAAGAATTATGTCAGTTGCTAATTCAGTTCCTCTATTCATTAGGTCTGGGTATATTTTCAGCAAATGATATCAATAAAGTTGATAGAAAGAACATGGTGCATTACCCATGACTCCCACTTGTGAGCAGGCTGCTTGCAGCTTTTTACAACAAGCAAGGAAGTTTGGCTTTAGTAATAAGAAATACATAATGAAAAAAAGTAAGAAAAGAGAATTCAAACATTAGGTACCAATAGCCTAGAAAGAAGTACCAGAAGGATGATGTAAGAGGAAAAGTCTTAGGGGATTACTAAATTCAGAAAATTATAGCTATATCAAGGAAGTCACAAAAAGTCTGATATAATTTAATTTTATGTCCTATTTGAGACTAACAATACTTAGTACCTCTGCTTGGAGACATGCAAATATAAAAAAAGGGAAATTGTCAATTTTGGAATTTCCCAATAAAGCCCATTTTATTCTTAAGAATTTTTAAGGAACAAAAACTTTTACAATAGTGTAATGGCTAGTGACAAGACATTCTTCTAAACCTGCCTTCTTTCCAAACTATTTGCAAGGCCAAATGTAGCTCTTAGGATGGGGAATTTTTCTGATATTGCAACACATTGAAACTGGCATTCACTTTGAGCCTCTTAAGAGTTCCTTTACTGGCATTATTTCATCATTTAAATCTCCTAGCAACATACAGGTGCCATTATTGTTTCTATGAAACCTGCTACCCCTTGAAAAAAGCGTCAGGTCCAAACAGTTTCACTGGTAAATGCCTTACAATCTTCAAGGATAGTGCTTAGTCTATTAGAACAATTACTGAGCTTTAAAAAGAGTTGAGTAAATAAAAAAAAAACTGTGGTACATTTACACAATAGAATACTACACAGCAGAAAGAAATAAGGAGCTCCTACCCTTTGTGACAGCATCGATGGAACTGGAAAGCATTACGCTAAGTGAAATAAGCCAGGCAGTGAAAAAGAAATACCATATGATTTCACCTATAAGTGGAACCTAATCAACAAAACAAACAAGCAAGCAAAGTACAACCAGAGACATTGAAATTAAGAACAAACAGAGAGTAACCAGAAAGGAGGGAGGAGAGGGATCATACGGGATAATAAAGGAAGGGCCATCAAGGAACATGTATAAAGGACACATGGACAAAACCAAAGGAGGTAGGTTCAACGGTGGGAGGTGGGGATGGGTGATGTGGCGGGCATGGGGGGGTGAAAATGGAGACAACTGTACTTGAACAACAATTAAAAGAAATAAAGTCAACAAAGCTACAATATCAAAATGTGATCAAGATAATCACCTTGGTACACACAGACACACACACACACAAAACTCAGATGAATCTAAATTCATAATTTGGTTGATTTATAAACATTGACATAAAAACCCTACTTAAAATAATAATAAATAGAATTAAGGAACATCTAAAATATAATTCCCCATGACCAAGTGTGATATGACAAGGATACAATAAAAGAAACTTTTCAATTAGAAAGTATATCTCTATATATCTATATCTATATCTAACATATATTTCTTTTCTTTTTTTCTTTGCCAATTTGTTTCCTTTCTTTTTTTAAATATATTTTATTGATTATGCTATTACAGTTGTCCCATCTTCCCCCCTTTATTCCCTTCCATCCTACAACCCGCCCCTCCCATTCCCCGCCCTTTAGTTTTTGTCCATAGGTCATACACATAAGTTCTTTGGCTTCTACATTTCCTATGCTATTCTTAATCTCCGCCCCCTCTGTTTTCTACCTACCATTTATGCTACTTATTCTCTGTACTTTTTCCTCCTCTCTCCCCCTCCCACTTTCCTGTTGATATCCCTCCATGCCTTATATAAATCCCTTTAACATTTCATATAATAAAGGCTGGGTGATGATGAACTCCTTGAACTTGACCTTATCTGAGAAGCACTTTATCTGTCCTTCCATTCTAAATGAAAGTTTTGCTGGATAGAGTATTCTTGGATGTAGGTCCTTGCCTTTCATGACTTGATAAACTTCTTTCCAGCCCCTTCTTGCCTGTAAGGTCTCTTTTGAGAAATCAGCTGACAGTCTTATGGGAATTCCTTTGTAGGTAACTATCTCCTTTTCTCTTGCTGCTTCTAAGATTTTTAATCTTGGGTGATGTAATTATGATGTGTTTTGGTGTGTTCCTCTTTGGGTCCAATTTCTTTGGGACTCTCTGAGCTTCCTGGACTTCCTGGAAGTCTATTTCCTTTGCCAGATTGGGGAAGTCCTCCTTCATTATTTGTTCAAATAAGTTTTCAATCCCTTGGTACTCCTCTTCTCCTTCTGGCACTCCTATGACTCAAATGTTGGGATGTTTAAAGATGTCCTGGAGGTTCCTAAACCTCTCCTCATTTTTTTGAAATCTTGTTTCTCCCTTCTGGTCCACACTGTTGATTTGAGTCCCAGGTTCCTTCTCTTTCCTATTGGTTCCCTGCACATTTCCCCTCATTTTCTTCAGTGTATCCTTCATTTGTTCATCTATTTGCAACCAACTTTCTTCCAATTTTGTGAGCATTCTGATTACCAGTGTTTTGAACTGTGCATCTGATAGGTTGGCTATCTCTTCGTCCCTTAGTTGTAATTTTTCTGGAGCTTTGTTCTGTTCTTTCATTTGGGCCATTTTTTTTTTCCCAGTGCATCTGTTACTTTAAGGGGCAGAGCCTTAGGTGTTCACCAGGGTGGGGCAACCTCTGCTGACACTGTGTTTTGACACTGTCTTAGAGGGCATGGCCTGGGAGGGAACAATGGCGCTTGCTCCGCTCTTCCAGCTCCCAGTCACTTTTCTCCTAGTGCCTCTTCTGTGTGGCTGGAGCTGCTTCTGCTGCTGCCTCAATCCCCATGTATTTTCTGCTTCACTCCCTAGCTCCTTCTCCTGGTTTATCTGCATGCGCGAGTGAGGAACTGCCCAGTCCACCAGTCTTGGCCCCATTATTTCCCTCTAGGCTCCTCCAGGTGCACCGGCCACTTTTTGGGCTGCTTTTTGGTCAGGCGTGCCCGCTGTGAGTCTCTCTGGGCAAACTGCTGCCTTGCCATGCGCTCTCCGCCTGGCTCCACCCCACTTACCAGTCTGGATGAATGTGTCCTCTCTAACTCCTTGGCTGCTGGACTTCCCCTCAGTTTGATTTTCTGTCCATTCTGGGTGTTTATTTTGCTTTTTAAATTGTTGTTATTCTTCTTTTGGTTGTGCGAGGAGGCACAGTGTGTCCATCTACGCCTCCATCTTGGCCGGGAGTCCTCTAACATATATTTCATGGTCTTTCCAAAAGGTATCCAGTCACGTAATATGAAAAATAGAGACATTTATTGAAGAAGATACAAGACACAAGAAACACTGTACACAGGACAATGACGTCTCAGTCCCCTTCAAAGTAGGCACCTTTAGATCTCACACAGTTCTTTCTCCCAGTCACCATCACCTGCCCCATTATGTTTTCTTGAATCTCATCAATGATCTGAAATCTCTTCCCTTTCAAAGGTGATTTTAGTTTTGAGAAAAGCCAGAAGTCACAGGGCGCCAAATTTGGGCTGAAGGGTGGCTGAGTCACCTGGGTGATTTGATGTTTCACCAAAAAACTCTCCATGAGATGTGATGCATGAGCAGGCATGTTGTCGTACCGAAGCTGCCAATCACCAGTTGCCTATAGCTGTGGCCTTCTGAAACATCTGAATAGTTTCTGTGGAGGAATGTTCAAGCTTAATGCAAAATTTGATGCAGGTCCGTTGCTCTATTTGCTCAGTCATTTTGAATGCAATGGCCACACAAGACACATACTCACTCAGTGGTGTCTACTGCCCCCACTGACTAGGACAGTGAAGTCATCATTGTTCACGCATGCACATTCCAGTCTACTGTCCTTGGCTGCTAAGTTACATTGATGTTGCTCAAACCATTCTCATTATATTAACAACGGCTGGACTTTTTCCAGACAGACCTCTGCATCACTAGTCATCAGGGAAATGCAAATTAAAACCACAATGGGATACCAATATAGACACCCACTCCCACCCACACACCCATTAGAATGTCTAAAGTTCTTATTCCTTGTGTCTAATTGCAATCGAATCCTTCTTCTATCCCAGATAACCACTGCTCTTATTTCTGTCACTAGGTATTAGTTCACATTTTATAGACTTTTATATAAGTGTATATTATTTAATCCCTCATGGCTGGTTTCTCTTGCTTAGTAAAATGATTTTGAGGTTCATCCAGGCTGTTGTATGTATCACTGGTTTATTCCTGTTTATTGGTGAATAGAATTCCATTGTATGGGTATATCAAAATTTATTTATTTTGTCTATTAGGTATTCAGTGTATTTCCAGTTTGAGCTTACTTTAATTAAAGTTACTGTGACCATTTGTGCAGAAGTACTTGTTGGGGCATATGCTTTTATTTCTGATGCATAAATATCTAAGAATGGAATGGCTAGATTACATATTGATAATTGTCATATTTTTAACTTTTAAAGAAACTGTTAACATTTAATATACTAAAGGCACGGTGAGGATGTACTTCTTTAGCTTTACCTTATCTGGGAAGCACTTTATCTGCCTTTCCATTCTAAATGATAGCTTTGCTGGATAGAGTAATCTTGGATGTAGGTCCTTGCCTTTTATGACTTTGAATATTTCTTTCCAGACCCTTCTTGCCCGCAAGGTTGCTTTTGAGAAATCAGCTGATAGACTTATGGGAACTCCTTTGTAGGAGTTCTTTTCTATTGCTGCTTTTAAGATTCTCTCTTTATCTTTAACCTTTGGCATTTTAATATGATGTGTCTTGGTGTGGCTCTCTTTGGGCCCAACTTGTTTGGGACTCTCTGGGATTCCTGGACTTGTACATCCATTTCCTTTGCCAAATTAGAGAAGTTTTTTTTCATTTTTTTTAAATAAATTTTCAATTTCTTGCTCTTCCTCTTCTTCTAGCACCCCTATAATTCAGATGTTGGAACATTTAAAGGACAAGAAGAAGATCAAAACTATGAACGGTAAAATGATAATAAACTCACAACTATCAACAACAGAATCTAAAAATAAACAAAAACAAACTAAGAAAACAACTAGAATCACAGAAATGGAGATCACATGGAGGTTTATCAGTGGAGAGGGGGGAAGGGAAGAATGAGGGAAAAGGTACAGAAAATAAGAAGCATAGTTGGTAGGTATAAAATAGACCGGGACATTTTAAGAATAGTATAGCAAATGGAGAAGCCAAAATCTCATATGTACGACTCATGGACATGAATTAAGGTGGGGGGATTGCTGGAGAGAATGGGGGTACTGGGCAGAGAGGGGCAAAGGGGAAAAATGAGACAACTTTAATAGTAATCAATAAAATATACTTAATTATGAAATAAGAAACTTAAACAGTTTTCCAAAATGTTACATTGAATTGAAGTGAACTGCAATGTTTTCTACAGAACAATATTCAACCTCTCTTGAACTTACCCAATAAAGCTTTTAACCTCAACACACTGTTGAAAATTTCTTGTTAAGATCATCAAAATTCTCCATGCTGCTAAATTTAAAGGTTGTCTTCATGCTTTATCTTACTCTACCCATTAGCAGTCTTTGATACAATTGATCACTCCCTCCTTGGAGTGCTTTCTTTGCTCCATTCTAAGACAACTCACTTTTCTGGCTTCCCTCTTACCATTCTGTTCTTTCCTTTCCAGTCTGCCTTGTAGGATCCCATTCTTCCAAAAGTCTAAATGTAGGAGTGTCCTAGAATTCAATGTTTGGTGCTCTGCCCTTCTCTGTCTATACATGTTGTATGTATCTCATCCTCGTCAGTGGCTTTAAACACCCTAGTTCTCGGATATATCTTTCCACTCCTTCATCTAGCTGCCTATTTATCTTCCCTTCCTCCCTTCCTCTTCAGTTTTTTAAATCTTTTCTATCTCCAGTCTTGACCTTTTCATTTGAGCTCCAGTACCACATATCCAAATACTTATTCAGTTGGTATCTGACATGCATATGTGAGAATACATGTACATATTTAAGGAAAAATCTCCTGATTTCTTCTCAGCCCCAACTCAAGCCTCTCAAAGCTAGATTTCCCCCATCATAAAAAATAACAACTCCATTCATCAAGTTGCTTAGGTCACAAAACTAAAAGTTAATATTGATTTCTCTTTTTCTTGCACATCCTATAGTTAAGTCATCAGCAATTCTTTTAGCTTTAATTCCAAAATACAATATGAATTTAACACTTTCACAATATCATGGCTGTTCCTCTGGTTCATGACATGGTCAGGATCCCCCAAGAGCCTCCTTATTCACACTCTTACCGCTGCCCCCCTCCCCCGAAGTCTGTATTCCACACAACAGTCAGATTAAAGTCTTTACAATATAAATAGGGTCACATAACTCCCCTGCCCAGCAGCCTGAGATGGCTTTGGTTGCATGTGGAATCACATAAAGTCCCTCCCACGTGTGAGCAACCAGGTCCTGCGTGATCTGGGCCTGCCTGCTTCTGTGACTTCGTCTCGGTTCATACATGCCCCGAGACTCCCTTTGCTCCATGCTGGCTGTCACTCTGTTCCTTGAATAAAGCAAGCTCCTCTGGCTTCTGGAAATTTGCACCTGCTATCCTTTCCTGAAATGTTTTTTATTCCATCTACTCATGAACAAGCTTCTTTGCTTTTTTTCAGCTATCTGATCTCTTCAATAAAAGCTTCCCCAAACATCTAATCAGTATAGCCCTCTCCTTACGGCACTTGCCTGCAAGGCACTCTCTCCACATAAAATGTCTAGGACATGGACTGTGTGTGGCCAGGTACCTTATTGGCAGTTTCCATCAGAGAGCCTAGGCGGTGCTGCAAATCACCTGAAGACCTCTGAGCTCAATGCCACAAGCATTTGCTTTTCACTCAGTCAAGTCTACTGTGGATCTGTATGGCTCTCCAGAACCATAGTCCTGTATGCTTGGCTGTAACTATCAGGCTGAGAGATGCGCTCCCATCTCTGGCTGCACTGTCTGGAACGCATAGGCAAGACACTAGAAGCAATCAAATGGATAATTACATACTAGATCTTAAATACTTTTGCCTAAAACTGATGCAAGTTACTTCTATTTCTACTTTATTTACAAAACATGCCCCAAGACCGCAACCAACGTAAGGGTGTGTAAGCCCAGAGGAAGAGGAGGAGTAATTGACGGAGGGAACGGCAACAGATATGCCTACTCCACCTGCCTTGCTAATCGTTCTACCCTCAGCATCTAGAGCTTGGCAGCTAGGGCTTGGCTTAGAGATCCTCGAAAGATGTTAGTTGTATGAGATTAAATATTTCCAGATCTTGGTTTTTCTCATCATGGAGTAATGGTTCTAAGAAAGCCAAAGAATTCTGACTGTGCCTTTGGGCTGCCCTCCCTCCCTACTTCTGGCACATGTTTTTAGATATACGATTCTCTTGTACTTCATTCTCTGTCCCATTAGAAATGGTGTATCTGGTGATGCATTAATGCATAGTGTGAATTAGTTAAATGTCATCCCGCCAAGAAGAATTAATTTTACACACAGTGATTCCCATCTAAAAACCATATTTTTTTTTGTAAGGGATATCTTTCTGGTGCTTTCAAACTACAAGACAAAGGCAACTGCCTACTTTTAAAAGGATTGTCTTCTCTGATACTTTTTATCTCATTAGTTTTAATCACTAATCTGTTACCTTCTGATACTGTGCAATTTATCCTAAACCTAGTACAATGGACTAACTTAGATAAAAAAGCAAACCTGTTTTTGAGTCTCCTATCCAGCAGGTCTTGTCCATTGGACAACGTCGTGCTCAGCGCCCTGGGGGTCTGACAGATCATCTATTCTGACTTACCAGTGAGAAAAGTGGAAGCCTGAGATTTGATGAGGTCACCCAAAGTGGCAGAGCTATTTAGGTGAGAATCAGACAAGAGAACTTGAAGTTCCCACTAACTAACCAAGAGACAGATTGTACAGACCCCCCAAAATATATAATCTTATTTTTACTAGGAAGTTAGTTCTTTAAAAATTCAGGAATTAAAAACCTATCTTACTTCAAATATGTGTATATGAAAGCACTGTCTTCTCATCAGAAAGAATATGTTAAATTCCCACTGTGCCCTGAGGTGATTACAATTGAGTTTGCATTTATATTTAAAAAAAAAACACAAAACCCTTGAGGTTTCCATGAAATTTCATCCTGAACTTCTGAGGAAATAACACAGAAATCCTCTTTCTTTGAGAGGAACTAAGTGGGATAGGAATTAAACTTTTTCCAGCAATTTTGTCTACTCTGTAGATGTAAGACCCTCAGAATCAATAGCATTTTTACTGTGTAGGAGAGTTAAATTCTTGCCAGCTCTTCTTGAGGAGAAATCATGAAACCTATGTATTTGTGGAATAATTAAAGAAAGAACTAAAAGACGACAGTGAAAATCTGGTTTCTTTTCCAAAGGCCATTAAGATCTTGATAGCATTATCTCCTTAAGCAACACATTCCAGGCAAAGGCAACAGAGCGTACAGGTTGAAGGCACAGACTCTGGAATCAGACCATAAATACAAATCCCTGCCTCTTACCAGCTGAGAAACCTTGACAAGCCACTCTGTGTCTGTTTCCCCATCTGGAAAGCAGGGATGGTAAATATAATAATACCTACCTTATAGGTTTGTTTGGTGGGTTTGATTAGATGTTAGAATAGAGTCTGCCACTAACACATGTTATCGAAGCACAACTTATTGTGGCTTATTGTACCTGCAATATTCACTTCTCACACAGCGGTGCTGCTGTTATATTGGTGCTCTCTGATGGGAAGAGAAAGGACATGCTCCCAATAAATAGTGCTAGGTACTCACAGCCACCATTCCATGGAGGTATTTCAGACTTCAATGTAATGCACATAACTACCTAATATCAGCTAATTAGAGATCACGGGGGCCACCCCATGCCTAAATCATCCAAACTCAGGTAGTGCAACAGGGAGTATGTATTCTTCCTCCGGAAACTCACTCTTCTGCCCTCTGTGCTTCCAAGAATGTCCTGCCTATCCCTTGGTCACTCATGGAAAAGGCCTTGGAGCCACCTTCAGCTCCTCCCTCTCTCTCAGCCCTACTTTGAGTCACTCTTCAAATCCTGTCCATTTTGTCTGATAAACACGTACTTTGCCCACTGTTCTCTGGCTCACGGAGAGTCCGGAGAGACACCTGTCGGTGCCGTGCTCATCACCTTCCTCAGCATCTGTCTGGATTAGCGCGGTGGCCCTCGCTCCACCAGCAGAGCCCCAGGTCCGTGTGGGTGTTCTTTCTAACACAAATAGGGTTGAGTACTGCCCTGCACAGAAGTAAAACATGATCAGATAAGGCATTTTCCCCAGGATAAGGCCTTTTGCCTCCCACCCCATGATGACTGGCACACCCACTCTCCTTTACAGGAGGTTATTCTCAATTCTGCAAACCCAGGCTCCAAACCTTTAGTATACTCTCTGTCTGCTGCCTGGCACAGCCCATTTCATTCACCCCCCAAATTCTTCCTCACACTCTGAAGACCCTCGATGTCCACCTCTTCTACTCGGCCATCCACCGCACCATTGAGGCTCATCTCTCGCAGCCACACAGCCTTCCTACATGGATTACACTGCTTTCTAATTATTCGTTCCACATCCAGCTCTAGAGAAGCAGCCTTCATGATGAAGAAGCAGTGTTCTTCATCATTGTGCCCCCAGGGTCAAACCCGACACATTACAAATTCTCAATCAACATCATTAAAGAACCATAAATTGTTGATACAGGCCAGAAAGCAACCCTCACTCCAAAACATCCATTCCTTCGTTCATTGACTTGCCCTGACGTGCCCACAGCCCCGACAACTCTCTGTTTTAGGCAGTTGTTATTTACAAGTGCAGCTGAAAGTGTGCGGCCTTTGATGTCTGGCGGCCAGCGGCTCCACTTCTTATCATCTCAGTGATGTCAACCGAAAGCCCTGCTCAAGTGGAAGTGCATTGAAAATGCCTGTCCAGTGCTGGCCCATGGTAAACACTTCCGACTGGTTTCCAAGCCGGTCTGCACACTGCAATCAACTGGAGGCTCCA
Source organism: Micronycteris hirsuta (assembly GCA_004026765.1). Taxonomy (NCBI): domain Eukaryota; kingdom Metazoa; phylum Chordata; class Mammalia; order Chiroptera; family Phyllostomidae; genus Micronycteris; species Micronycteris hirsuta. The sequence continues at coordinate 19,229 of PVJI01017691.1, read as the reverse complement.
GCAATGACTGGAGGTTGTGGCCACTATGATTATGATTTAATTGGTCTAGGCCATGGCCTACGGTTTGAAAAAGATCCCTAGGTGGTTTTGATCCATAGGCATTTAGAAACTACTGGCTTAAGAGATAGCTATTGTTGCCACTGCTGTGATTACAATTATATTCAATATAATAGATAATAATATTTTAAGTATATTTTATTGTTATGCTATTACAGTTTTCCCAATTTTCACCCTTTATCCCCCCTCCACCCTGCAACCCCCAACCCTCCAGAATTCTGCCTCCTTAGTTCATGTTCATGGGTTATACATATAAGTTCTTTGACTTCTCTGTTTCCTATACCATTCTTAACCTCTCCCTGTCTATTTTATGCCTACCCATTATGTTTCTTATTCCCTGTACTTTCCTCCCCCTATTCTTCCCCTCCCCACTGAAAACCCTCCATATGATGTCCATTTCTCTGGCTCTGTTCCTGTTCTAGTTTGCTTAGTTTTTGTTTTCATTGTTTCTTTTAGATTCAGTTGTTGATAGTTGTGAGTTTGTTGTCATTTTACTGTTCACAGTTTTTGATCTTCTTCAATTTCTTGGATAAGTTCCCTTAACATTTCCCATAATAAGGGCTTGGTGATGATGAACTCCTTTAACTTGACCTTATCTGGGAAGCGCTTTATCTCCCCTTCCATTCTAAATGGTGGCTTTGCTGGATAGAGTAATCTTGGAAGTAGGCCCCTGTCTTTGAATACTTCTTGCCAGCCCCTTCTTGCCTGCAAGGTTTCTTTTGAGAAATAAGCTGATAGCCTTATTGGAACTCCTTTGTAGTTAACTCTCTCCTTTCCTCTTGCTGCTTTTAAGATTCTCTCTTTATCTTTAATCTTGGGTAACTTAACGATGATGTGCCCTGGTGTGTTCCTCTTTGGGTCCAACTTCTTTGGGACTCTCTGGGCTTCCTGGGTTTCCTGCAAGTCTATTTCCTTCACAAGATTGGGGAAGAGTTTCCTTCATTATTTGTTCAAATGAGTTTTCTACTTCTTGCTGTTTTTCTTCTCTTTCTTGCACTACTATAATTTGCATACTGGAAGGTTTAAAGTTATCCCAGAGGTTCCTAAGCCTCTCTTCATTTCTTTGAATTCTTGTCTCCATGCTGTTCCAGTTGGATGTTTATTTCTTCCTTTTGTTCCAAATCGTTGATCTGAGTCTTGGTCTCATTCCTGTCACTGTTGGTTCCCTGATTATTTTGCTTTATTTCACTTTGGGTAGTCTTCATTTGTTCTATCATTTTTTGACCAAGCTCAATCAGTTCTGTGAGCATCCTGATTACCAATGTTAGAATTCCACATCAGATAGGTTGGCTGTCTCCTCATCGCTTACCTCTTTCTCTGGAGTTTTATTCTGTTCTTTCATTTGGGCCATATTTCTTTGTCTCTGCCCCCCTGTTAAGTTGTAAGTGGGTGGGGCCCTAGGTATTCACCAGGGCGGGGCAATGCTCTTTGCTACTTGTGGCACTATCTGAGGGGGCGGGGTGAGGGAGGGAATAATGCAGCTCATCTGCTCGGTTCTAGCTTCACTTTCCAGCAAACTCTTGTGTGAGACTGGGAGTTTCTCCCACCGTGGCAGACCACAGTCAGATCTGAGTCTGAGTTTCGCATTCAGCCAGCCCATCCTGTGCGGTCTGCCCCCTGGCCCAGGGTCCTTTCAGCCAACCCCACCTGCGCAGTCCGACACCTTGCCCCAGTTCTCTCCATCTGCCTGTCTGCCCATCTCCCCTCTACTGGTCTGGTAGACTGTTTCTTTAATTCCTTGGTTGTCGGAGTTCCATGCAGTTTGATTTTCTGGCACTTCTGTTTTTTTATTGATTTTAGATTGGTTGTTATCCTCCTTTTAGTTGTGTGAGGAAGTGAAGGGTTTCTACCTATGCCTCCATCTTGGCTGGAACTCCATAATGATTTTTAATATATTATAAAATATGTTTAATATGCATGATGTAATTTAATCGTGTCCAGAGATGTAAAATTTCAAGGCAGATTTTACTTAGGAAGATAAACTTATTAAGATAATTATATTATTTTTATGAGTATGGGTTAGTTTATCAGATTATTTCTAGTCTCTCCGAGGGAAAAAGACCTAGGCTGTGTAAACACACTGAGAGGAGGAAGGAAAGGGGCAGAGCTGAGAGCGCAGGATGGCACTGGAGGGCCGTCTCTTTCAGGCTCGTCTCGCACCGCTCAGTGGGCCTTGGGAGCTGTGAGGGGGAAACAGACTGGCCTGAGGGAGAACACGGATCCCCAGAGGGTCACTTCAATCCTGCTTACCTTTCAGTTCATTAAAACAAGATGGCGGTGGTACTGAAGTCAAATCTGCAGTCAAATCACAAGCATCTGAAACCATGCTGGCCTGGTGCTCAGGTTGCTTGCTAAACTGTGTGGTTTATACCCAAGAGGTGTGTGACGAACCATGCCGTTCATCCTAGCTGAGCCTGCGACCAGGCTTAACTCTCATACCTTATAGAATGACTTCCCCTTCTTTCCTATCTCCCTCCTAGTATCCATTTTATATGTCTCTTCACGAGCACAAAGGTTTTCACATTTTTTCGTCATCATGCTAGTATTTTGTGTTGAATCACATTTATTACAAAAGAATGCACTATATTTTTCTCTACTGAAAGGGTAGAATATTAATATTTACAATTGTTAGAAGTAACACTTGCTTTGTTTACATGATTGTATTTTCCAGACACAAAAAATCATACATAGAATCAATTGAATTACTTAACTACAGTTTTTTCATTGTCAATATTTGATATATTTGTTGCACATCTGTCAACCTAAATTATGTAGAAAGGCACAGAAGCTGTCAGTATTTTAAAATTCTACAGTAATAGTTGTAAAATTACAGAGAAACTTACAAACATTAAAAAATCAGTTGATAAAATGTTTGTGTTTGACAATAGGCATGTAAAAAAGAGATATGATTGTACCATTAAAACCACAGCCCAAGTTCTAATAATATTGGGAGGAAAAGTCATGTTTTTATGTGTTTTTTTTTTAAAATAAACACCACGGTCGGAGAGGACAGATCTGGAAACGGAGTATTCCCTCTCTGTGAAGCGTGGCCTGGGGAAGGGAAACCAGTTACCTTGTGCATGTGAAGATGTCTCCATTTCCTGATTCCCAAGACCCTGCTAAGTAGGAGTTGTAGGCTGGAATCTTTTTAAAAAAAATTAAATACCTATTTGGAACAATATAAACTAGAAATACAGAAGGGAAGACAAGCTGTATAAATAGCCCCTCTTTCTAGCTCCTGACCACATCCTATCTGTGACGTTTGAAAGCCTTTTAAGGGACAGAGCACTGGGCTTGGGTACCTTTGATGAGTTTTTATCCACACACAGAGCCAAAGGGGGCTCCTCTGGGGTCTCCACATACGAATGCCCCACAGTAAGGCTGCCCTTCCCTTTCTGGCTGTATCTGAACTTGTGCTCAGAGTCTCTTCACAGTGTAGACAGAAACCTTGTTCCAGGTGCTCCTGAACTGCCAGGGTAACCTCTGTGGGCCTTTACCACAACATTAAACTCATGATTGAAAACTGTCCCCTTTCTCTACAGGAACTGGCTCTCATTTACCTCGGTGCTGCTGGATCTGCCCCTGGCACCTGGTGTACAAGGAATGGGCAATGCGTGTCTCTTGAAAACAGGATCATAAATCTTCCAAAGGCCTTGCTTCTCAGCATGTGGTCCAGACACAAGGGCATGAGCATCACCAGGAAACTCAGAGGTACCGACTCTCCAGCTCCACCCAGACCTACGGAATCAATCTGTGTCTTAACCAGCTCCCAGGGGATGTGTGTCCACGCTGAAATTTGAGAAGTGCTGTCCTAAGCCTTGTGGAGTTAGCTGGACTGTACTAGCCACACCTCTGTTCAGCACACTTTACTTCCTGAATGCTTCTTGGATAATGGGAGGTGTGGAGAGAAACGGTGAATATGTGAATCTCTTATTCCCTCATTTAACGCCACCCTACCGTTAGCTAAGAAATAAAGGCTCCTTATGTTAAAGTGGCTATTTCTGTAACTTCACAGAACTCCTTTTTTCATTTCAAAAAAAGATCACTCTAGCCTGAATACCACTTGTATGTTTGTCCCATTTTCAACTCAATATGTCACCTAGAGAATTAAATACGTAAACCTGAGTGTCATGAAATACAGCCTGTTACTTCCTTGGAAGAGAAATAAAAAAATAAAGCACCTGCCTTAGCTACTAGACTAATTTTTCTTGAAACTTAACCTATGACTTAATATATCTGCTTTTTCGTTTGTTAACATTCTGTGCCATTCCAAACTGCATTTCATTTACTTTACACACACACAAACACACAAGCTAAAACAAAACTAAGAATACACTACTTTCAGCTGAGCTTGATGATGAGTGATCTCCATTTATATACTATTTCTCTGGAATTATTTCATGATTGTGTTATATGTTTTTAAAATTTGAATTGGATTCGAAACTAAGTTTGAAGGTAAAGTCCTAGGGCCCCTGAGCTGTGTGTTTGCAATGTTTCCATAGAGTGACTCCCAGTCTGTGACCAGGCAGATCTTGCTGGCATTCTCATGCGGAATTCTCCATGTGCCCTCGTTGTGTCTAAATGTAACACCTGCAATGTTCAGGCTGATGTTTCCTTTCACCTAGCCCTTCACTTAAAGAGGAGGGAGTCACTTGGGGTTAAAATACAGACCCAGCCCTCAGATACTTAGTCCTTACTAATTGTAAAGCACCGGCCATCTTTAGCCTGGTGGAATCGAGACCTGCTCACCTGCAGGCATGGTCAAAAGCAGTGACCTGAACTCTCCTGGGACCCTGACTGGGGTAAAGTGTGGAGCCGACGACACTGTGATCTGTTGTCACCAGAAGCAACACCAAGAAAAAGAAGAACACCAAGGCCTTTGAGACAGCACCACATACCATCCTGAATATGCCTTAACTCTGCCTCTTGTGAATGTACGAAGCATATAATGCACATCTTTTTGCATTAAAATTCTCTGAAATATTTTATTTGGGGTAACATTTTAACCTTATGCCTGGCACCCCTAATTGTGTGACATTAAGCAATTTATATAAAGTGTTATTATATACACTATTTTAAGCTTTGACTTCAAAGGGGAGCGTGAATGGAGAAGAGATGCCTGGTTTCATCAAGAAGAGGAACAGAAGGAACAGATCTTAGAACACTAGAAATGTTAAGAGATTTTATTTTTGAGAGAGAGAGAGAATCGACACTTTATTATGGAAGGATGATGATTTGCCGTAAATTGAATTTATTTAAATATACCTAAAATTACATGCCCATTTTTACATGGATATAGAATCACTCCCTGCCATACAACAGCCTTAATGCAGTGAAACAGATCAGGCTGGGCTCACCCCACATCCGACTGTTGCGGCTTCTCTAGGTGAACAGTTCAGGCGGTATCAGGTCTATTTTAGGATCTACACTATGGGAGAACTCTATGGTCTGAGCTGAAAGAATTAAGACCTGGAAGTAAGCTTGAAGTTGATCTAATGAACTCTTTTCCACAGATGAGGAAGATGAAGCCCAGAAACTTCCTCACAGGCCCCAGGTAATGTCAAAGCCAAGCTTCAATGGCAATTGTCTCATTCCTTATCCACAGTAATTGGATGTGAAATACATACTGGATTTCAAATATGTTACACCATAAGTAACAGAGGGAAATGTCAGAAAAATGCACTAAAAAGAAGAATATCTGGGTTATTAATCTTATTCTACAAGTTAGTTTCTGTGTGATTTTTGACCAAATCTCTTCAAGCCTCTAGCACACAGTTGCCTCATTGGGCAAATAATCTAACAACCCCTTACCTGCCTAAAAAAGGCAAGCCTGGATCCATTGATGTATTGAGGTCACTTCTGACTCTTGGACAGAAGATTCAGGGCAAAGAACGCTCTCTGAGGCACCCAGACAGGACCTCTGGTGGGCGAGTCCCTGCCTGTGTGACATGCTGGCCAGCGTCCTCACCAAATGCTCAGGATCTATGTGAAGGGGTTGTTAACTGCTTTTAATATCACTCCGTGTACAAGATGTCTTTTTTAAGTGTGTCAATTTACGATAAGGTTTTTTTTTTTCTGTTTGAAGTAATCTGACATTACTTTGGCCTTCAATGCCTAGTAGGTGCCTTTTCCAATAAATTCTGGACTCTTTAGCAATTCCTTCATACAACATCAACATGTCATCAACCTATTCCATGCATTTTATTTCTAATCAGAAAGTTTCCTATCTCTCCAGCAATATCCTAGACCTCTTTCCAAATTTCTCCAGCAAGCATCTTAAAGCTTCCCCAATCCATACATTTCCTTGCTTGGGCTATATTCTTATAACATAACTATAATTTCTTTTAACTTTCCTTTGGAAAAGAAATTATGCTAAATTTGATCCATACATATGCTTATTCTTGAGTTATCTGCAGCAAGACCTTATCTTCAACTTGAACAGAAAGCGTTTATTAACCTTTATAGAAACAAATTTTTGCAGAATAGAAAATGTCACAAATTTTAGTAAGTTTAATAATAGAAATACATTGTCAAAAAGAAAGAATTTTAATTTCTTAAAAATTCTAAATATTTTAAGATAAAAAGTAGGTTATTAAGTATTTAAAATACAGTTATGGGTATACTAAAGCCAGTGGACAGCCAGGTAGACTTCTTGGCTCACTGTATTTTCCAAGGATTGCCACACTGGTGTATCTCCCATCACACGTGTCCTTATAATGCGGTGTTCACACCCTTCCATTTATAGACAAGGGCCTCTGTTCCTTCCCCATGTGTGTAATTGCCTCAAGCAATGAAATGTGGGAAAGTGATTGGACATCTCTTTTAAGGCTAGATGGGAAAAAGCGTTATGGTCTCTCTCTCTCAGTGATTGCCCTTGAAATCCAGCCACCATGTTGTGAGGAAGCCCAGACCACATGGGGAGTCCACGTGTGGACCTTGTAGACAGCTTTTCCAGCATAAACTACCCTTCACATGAAGATCAGTCCTCAGATGACTCCAGCCCCTTGAATTGGAGTTTCTGGATCAGCTCTGGATATCATGGAGCAGAGATGTGCCCCCCCTGCAATACGTCCTGTCTGAATTCCTGACTGATGCACAGAAAGCATGGAAGATAATAAATCACAACTAAATGTAATTTGTATGTAGTTAAATGTGAAATACATTTAAATTGAAAGTATATAAATTGCATTGCCTTAATTATGGCCACAGAAAAATATATAATATGCTTATTTACACACTAGTGTTGCTATTTAACTATAATTCCAGTTCCAAAAAATATATGTATATGTGTATTTAAACATAGTTATGAAATTTCAAAGGAATATAAACATAATTTTGGGGAGAATTTATCTTATTGATGCTTTTTTAATGAATTAACTTTGTTCTTTATTTTGTAGTTGCATGTTAAATGGCTATACAGGTAATAGACTAAAAATTCATACATTGCCCTGATAAAAAGTGCCTTCTTAGGATAAATAAATATTTCTGCTGTGGGAATACTATTCAGTTTCTTAAAGAGTTATGCCCATGATTAATTAGAGTTTAGTGGCACTTTCATTTTACATAAAATGTATATATATTATATTCCATGTAAAGTAAAAGTATATATACACAGTGGGACAAAAGTAGGTTTACAGTTGTTCATATGGAAACTAATACATAATCAATAAATATTAATGCAAAAATAAATGCTGTGTCTTTCACACTCACAACTGTAAATCTGCTTTTGCTCCACCCTGTATATTTCCACATGAAATATGTAGGTTAACCACGTTATGGCCGACCTGATAATGATCCAATATAATGACATTTATGTCTTATATGTACTAGCATACTGTCATGTATATTGTAAACTTCAACTCAGTGAGGACTGTAGTATACATGTACATTTAAGCCACAGATTATGGTCAGAAATTTATTTTTAACATGGCTAACTCAATTGACTGTGCAAAAAAGTTAACCAAAAATTTATTGATGAGACCAGGTTTTGAAATATTTTAAGAGTTCATAGAGTTGAAAATACACCTCCTCTTTTATTTGCAAGCTTAACAATCTTTTTCTTTTTCAATAAAATCTAAGTTTCAAAATTAAACTTTATTTAATTTTATAAGCAAAGTGTTTCTATTTCTTCTAAAATAATCACGTTGATAAAATGTTTAAATATCCAATCAGAATAAATGTCAAGACATGCTACCGGTTTCTTCTATTGAACTCTCACACCCCACTTACCCTGCTGGGTAGAACAAGGCTACATGGCTCCCGCATGCATACCACTTCCAGCCCACACTTAGATTTGCCATCTTTTTAAAAAGTAGCAAGCCCCAGGTGCTCATAAAATGTTGTTTGAGGCTATTTTCATAACAGAGATGTTTATCCTATAAAGAAAACAGCAGTGTAGCAGTTGCTTCTGCTTTGAAGCACTGTTTTGTTTTATTTCCTTAACTAAGTATCATGGGGACCTGGGAAAGGATGTGGAGTTGGGGACACTAAGAATGAGCACAGAGGTGTGCCCTTCTCTTGAAGGCCCCCGTGTGACAGCAGCATGGCTGAACAATGAGTGTGCCATGAACAGTGAGTGTGCTCACCTGATGGGTTTGCAGGGCTGCTCTTCACGACGAGTCAGTAGGGCAGTGACACTGCTCTGGCTGTTGGGTCCTGTTCAGAGAAACAGAGACGGATTTCCCTGAGGTCAGCCATGGGTTACCAGGGACCCAGAGAAGGATACTTCTTGGTTATCCGTCTGCTGGTTGACCTGGTTGTCTGCTGAGATTCATCCTGAATCTCACAGAAATTCCTTTTAGTCATTCATGTAAATACAAAGTGATAGCATTAAGTCCTGGCTGGTGTGGCTCAGTGGATTGAGTGCCAGCCTGCAAACCAAAGGGTCGCTGGTTTGATTCTCAGTCAGGGCACATGCCTGGGTTGTGGGCCAGGTCCCCAGTAGGGGGCACATGAGAGGCAACAATACATTGATGTTTCCTACTCTCCCTCCCTTCCCTTCTCTAAAAATAAGTAAATAAAATCTTTTTTAAAAAGTGATACTATCAATAAGGAAATACATTATTAATTAGATCAACTTGTGCTCTGTCAGTTTTTAGATACTTGGAGTGAAGAGAAGACTAGAAAATCAAAGAGATCCCATCTTGTCCCAAGTTCTGGCCTCCCACAAGGCCATACCTACTCAGCACAGTGATCTCCCCAAGGCCAGTGTCCCCGTGTTCTCACTCACTCCATGGAATAGTGTGGCATGCACAGCAGCTGTAGAAATGTGAGAACCTGAGAGCTCAGGACAACTTCTAAATAGTGAGTGTTGTGACTGGAAACCCAGTTGTCCATTTTTTGTGGGTAAATCCTGGCATATGTCTCTAAGTGAAAACAGCACAAATGAGTGATCCTTCCTCATTTCCATGGTCTCTATCTCCCTCTCCTCTTTCTTTCCTTCTCTTCTTCCCTCTCTCCCTCCCTCCTTCTTTCCTCTCTCTCTCCCTCCCTTTTCTTTTCTCTCCTTTCTCTTTCTGCTTTGCTTCCTTTTCTCTTTTTTTTATTTTCCTTTTAGTCAAAATACTCAGTGTCTCCATTAAATACATTCCAAAAATATTATTTTGAAAGGCATTATGCATGAACTCAGCTATGGTTTCTAACTAGGGCAGACTGTCCTGTGTCACCGGCATTAGGCTCCTGCTCAGCAGGCCATCACAAAATGGAAAGGCTGTCCATGGTTAATAGTCCTCATTTTACTCATGTGGAGATGAACTGGATTCTCATTTTTTGATACCTGTCAAAACCTGGCCAGAAACCAGGCACGGTCGGGCCTGTTGTGGTTTTATTTCACTCATGAATCAGTAACAAAAAATATTGGTGTGGCCGGCTCTTAAGATTCTTGGATTTTTTAGATGTTTTTCATACCAGTTAAAATGATTATTTTATCAGTGACCTTTGTAGACTAACTCTGTAGTAAACAGGAAAATATTCAGCCACTATGAATTATGTAATACTTTGAAATTGTCTAGACAGTGTTAGGAGGTCAACAGATGGAGCAAATTCTTAGAAATGAAAAGCTATTTAGCAATAGAATTCCCAACCAAGATGATGTCCATCTCTCTCCTGCCACAATCCCTCTTTCCCTCTCCTCTGCCCTTTTGCTCCCCAACCCTTTGGCCCCAAGACACAGAAGAATTTTTTGGAGCTGATTATGGCCTACCCTTTCTACTGATTTAGTAACGGGTGCAATGTCAGCTATGTGCTCATCTGTCATATTTCTTTCTCAGTCTTTTTGCTGCCTGGTGAAGTTTTAATAGGTGAAGGGTCAAGCGTTTTACATAGTAAGTGGAATTCTCAACTGTGGAAGTTGTGGCCATGTTGGTTTATGTACTTCGTGGGGAAAGACAGGGAGGGCAACAAGTAGGCCTGTTTGGATTACACAAACATCTTCGTCCTCATAGAGAGAAGTGCTTTATTCCTGTCATTATAGAAAGTGGTATGTGTTCCTAAGCCTGTCTTTGAGCATATTTGCATGGTGGGAATGAAATGAAAAGATAAGAAAAAGATGCAGTAATCCAATCATCACTTACTGAGCAGTCAGATGAGTGTCTGATGAAATTTGGGTCAACAGAACTTTCTTCCCTAATGGAAAAAAAAAACCCAAAAACACAACAACCTATATGCAAAAGTCTGTGGAAGCTAACAGGAAATACAGAATATGAACCTGCTATAAAAAGCTTATTCATCCATTTGGGAGCAAGGCGGCATGCTTATGAAGTTGGTGACCAAACTATCTATCATATGATCTCCTCAAAGGACTGAAGCAACCAAGCAATATAAAAGACCAAGTTCCCTGTGTGTCCAGGTTGTCAGAAATAGGTTTGCAAGGGAGATGGAAGCAGAGCTGTCTCTTGAAGGAGGGTAAACTCTAGACGGATAAAAGGGAAGGACACAACTGGTGAGAAGAGTATCATCAAACTTTGAAAACAGGAAATAACACTCAGCAGGGAGGAGCAAGCCTGTAGAGGAAAGAACATGAAGGGAGGCTGGAATTCTGAGTCTTTGTGGAGCTCAGGAGTGGGGTATGGAGCATGGGTAAGTGTCCTGCAAGTTTCATGCCAGCGGTCACACACATGTATACCCTCCAGGACCTGTTGCACATACCGTGTGAACTCACATGTGAACCATCACAGGGTTAGTGCAGTTACCGGTTTCCCTCCCTATTCTGTCAAGGCCTGGAGGGCTCCCCACAAACAGATCATAAGACAAGATTTGCATGCAAACAGTTTATGTGGAAACATGACAGCAGAGTGGGGGCAGCCAACAAAGAATGAATTATCCAAGGATACATAATGCATTTCTGCACGTGGCCACCTCCAGTCATGGCTCATGGCTTTGGCTATTCCGTGCACACTCAGGCAGGGTAATCACACACCCACACAGCACTCCCACCCCCCTCTGCTGCCAGGGCCCCTCCATGAGAAGTAAAAGCCTTCAGGAAGGGGCTCAGGTGGTTAGACCCAAAAGGCTGGAGTTTGGGCATGAATAGGCAGGGGACACCTTTTACCTTTATGATAGCCATCATACCCAACACAGTATGTGGCCACAGAACTTGTCGAGAGTCTAAGAAATGGATAAGAGAGGAACTACTGTTAGCAGAACTTTTTTCCCCCAATGAAAACAAAACAAAACAAAACAAAACAAAACAAAATCACTGTTTCTATAGAGCTTCTTTTTTGGAATTTTTTTCCTGACTGTGGATCCCTGAGGTCTCTTATCTGTTGCCACCTGACCACACCACAGATTATCTGAGCTCCAGGGTCAGGGTTTTGAGGCTGGCCTCTCCCTGGGTGGCAGCCACCATGTTCTCCACCCTGGGGGAGTCCGTGCAGGGGTGGAGGGAGAGGAACAGGGTCTTCCCTGTTAGGGATTTCTGACACTCCCTATGAAGACATTAATGGAAGACTAATGTAAAAAGATACTTGAAGTATGTCAAAAAAAAGCATTTGGGAACATTATCGACAAATTGAGTCTTTGAATAACTATTTCTTGGAGAGTTTTAATTCCAGGTAAGGTTACTGTGGCCAGCTGCCTACTCTTTCTCCACTGGGAAGAAATTCAACATTTTCTGAAAATACAATGATCGATGCTGACATGCCATGAGAAATGGAGAGTGGACCTAAACAGAGACCTGCTTCCATCATTTCTATGTCCCCTTTTAAAAGGATGTGGGTGATTCAATTAGTGGATTCAATTAAAATTGATTGAGAGCCCCCAGACACCACAGGATCAGGTGTCTTTTCCAGCCTTCTCACCTTTCATTGTCTGGAAATTAACCTCCTCAGGGTTGTTGCACTAGAAACATTAGCAGAGTCTTTATGCAATTACTTGAGAGAATGAATGCGACCAGAATTTTCCATAAGCCTTTAAAAAATAACCTCCCTTTTTAGCTGTGCCCTCCCGAAACCAAGAGACTTCTCCTCCCTCACTTCTAATTCCTTATCCCTTTGTGCTCAGGGAGTGAGCAAGCGGCACACGTCGCCTTTAGAGAGGAAAGTCAGCCAGCCAGTCAGGTCACTGGATTTCCCCTGGCTTCCAAGGAGGTCACGTGTTGTTGGCTGAGTCTTTCAGTTCAGAAAAGACTTTTATATGAAGCAAGCAGAAGACAAAAGGAGGATGAAGGGGTCTGGTTACCATTTAGACAGACACACATATTAAATATATGTCAGTGTTTACCTAGGTAAGATTCCATTGGACGCATACAATTAGCAGGAAACTAACTTACATGGCTGACTTCAGAATAGCAATTGAGAAAAAATATGTGTATATATTTACGATGTCCTGAATTTTGCCAGGCTTGAATAAAACTGAAAGATGTTTTATCATTTAAAATGTGTATCACATACAGGATTGCTGCCTTCATACTTGGTGGTGCTAACCAGCAAAAACACCTGGCAGGCTGTGTTTACTTTTTGCCCACCTATATCAGGGCCTGGAAACAGAATCGATGTCAATTTGTGTCTTCTTCCTGGTGTCTCCGGCTGAGGTTGCATGTGTCACCATGGTATGGTAGTCAGCACTCTCTGCTTTTTTGCAGGAAGAACCTTTGAGTTTCAGCTATAAAAATTTTTAAGAAACAAAGCCATCTCTCCCAATGCCCTCTAAACGATATTATACGTGCCCCCGCTGCTGTGCCAACTGTTCGTTTAACCGTTTATTGAGCACTTGTTCGGTGCTGAGAAGGCAGACCAGACACACATGGTTGACTCTCCTGAGGGACTTAGGGGCTCCTGGAGGGGACAGTTTTAGCCTACTCCTTGGAATCCCCTTGTCCACATTCACCTGGTTACGTCCTCCCGAATGGATAAATCTCGTCGAGGTGCCATTTCTTCCAGGAAGCCTTTCCTTATTGCCCAAAGTGGGGGTCGTGTACCTCTCTCTTCATGGTGGTCACGGCACACATGTTGTCTTCTTGTAATTGCCCTTGATTCACCTGAATTCCTATCCTTCTCCCTTCGCAGAAGTGGGAGGTGTCCTGCCCTGTGTCTGAGCATATAGCAGAAAACGCATACATGTTTTACGACTGGATGAATACAGTTAGCTAAGTGCAGTACACAGTGATGAGCTACCTGATGGGGTGTGCATGCAGTGAAGATTTCCAAGTCCAAAGTATCACAGAGAGTTATGACAGTAAATAAGAGTTTGTCCAACAAAGAGCAGAGAACAGCCTCCCAGGCAGAAAACCAATACATGCAGAGGCACCAGGCTGTGAAACGGTGTCGCTGGGACTCCAAACAAGCCTCCGCTGTGTGCTGTGGGGCTCCTGAGTGACAGAGGAGAGGGAGTCCAGAGGGACAGGCAGGAGGCAAAGTAGAAAGGGCATCACAGGGATAACCGGTGGAGCCGTGGAAGGACATTCTCAGTTCTATGGTCACTGAAGAGTTGAGAGACTTTGGGCAGGTCATGTGATCCAAAGGTTCTGAAATGGCTGTGGAGTAGCTCCATACAAGGTCTCCTGGAAGAACTGTCTAAGACAAACTTACCTCAGTCTCAGTCTCAGGGGTTCTGTTCCGCAGGTGTGAGGTGGGTCTCCCTGTTGTATGGCAAACACCGACATGGCAGTTTAGCGCAGAGGTGCTGTTCTAAAACTTTATACCTGTATCGACTTGTTTAACCATCATAATAACCCAGTGAAATAGTTCTATGTGACTCAGTGTACAATTGAGGAGACAGAGGCTGAGATATTGCGTGGTTTTTACAAGGTCAAGGAGAGGATGACCTACCATGGAGTTGCTCAAGGTCATTCTGACTGCTAGCCAGATTTGGGAGGACAGGTAGCCTGTGCCTCTTCCTCCAGAACACAAGCACTGTGGTGAGGGACACAGAGGGCAGGATCTGGGCGTTACCCTGAGCGATGCCCACCGGTCCTCCTGGCAAACAGATGCTGTTATTGTATCATTTTTATGAAGTATGGTGGTTACAAAATCACTAACAGTTCTGTCTGGGAGGCTGGCATTAATCCTCCCATGCTTCGGGTGAAGGTTTCTTGAGAAAAGGGAGGCATTGCTTCTACACTGGGCCCCTCCCCTTCCCTTCAGAATCGGGTGGGACTCCTTTTCGATTCCACGTCTGTTTCGAGTCTGGTTTCTGCTTGGTGCAGTTTTTCAGAGTTCCTAATTTATTCTCTCTGAGCACAAGAAGGGCCGTCTGGGGATCAGCGAGAGAATGGCGGCCTCCCCTTTGTAAAGTGAAGCCAGCCGCAGCTCTCTGCAGCGTTCGGAGGCCTCCTCCCAGGCCCGCAGCATCTGCTCTTTTGTATGCGAGCGAGCAGGGGCTCAGCCCTGCCGCCTTTTGTCTGAGCTCCCAGTCTGCGCTCATCGCCTGGCAACATGCTGGTGCCTCCAACTTGAGAAACCACTTTCTCTTCTCCTCATGTCATGTGTGTACTCACCCAGAAAGATGACAAAGTGACTCCTGGGTCGATCGCCTTCTCCTCCGTGGCTTTTCTTCGCCTAGTGGTCTGTGTGCTGCAGATGGTTTATCTGCAGCTGAGGCCTGATTATTTTTCAAGTGACTGTTCCGTGTTGTTTCCAGAAACATGGCCTTCTTCAATCTGCCCCCGAAAACGAACGCAGGGAGAATCGTGAAAGGACTGGTATTTTCCTCAGCTTCTAGGGAACAGAGGCGACTGGGCCGGGTCGGCTCTGTGTCCTGCCATGAATCTCCCTGACAAACGGGACCTGAGTTAGCAAGGACCTATTTCTGAGTTTCCTGGGCAGCTACCCCAGGCTGGGATTTTCTTAGAAATTACAATCACGACTAGATTTTTCTCTCCCATGTCTTAAACGCACACTCACATAACAGTGGATCCAACTGGCTGACAGAAACCGGCATCAAGCCATTATATTGTTTATCTAGATGTGACCCTGTGGTTACTAAAGATTCTTAATCCTTTGCTTCAGTCTTATTGTTTTCAATATTTCAAGGCAATAGGACGACTTTTTAAAGTCAGATGCCCTATGGTCCAGTTCTTTCTTGGAATTTTATGAGCCACATAATCTTGCAGAGGTAATACCAATAAAATGATTGTAATGACTCAGGATGGATATGTTGACTCCTTTCTATTTGCCAAGCACGGTGCTAAAGCACTTCACAGTAAAGGTCACATTTAAAACTCACAGGCACCCTAGGAGGCGGGTGAGCCACTCACCTTACCTGTTTAATGTGGGGATGAAGTTGCCTTACTGAACCCAGAGAATGTCCTGGGGATCAAAACAAGTAACCTACATGAAAGCACTTTGCTCCCTCCAGAGTGCCATGCGGATGTGAAACGCTGTTGCCCTGGTTCCTATCTGATCAAGGAGTTCCTATTGACTCCTTGTTCACAGCAGAAGCATGCGAAGACACTTTGCCAAGAACAGGGTAAAGTTTATGCCGCTCAGCACAGCCCACGCTTCTTGGTGGCGCTTCTTGTACCCCCATGACTATGAGCCACGCGGCCAGCACCGGGCAAGCACTTGCCTCTTATCACCCACAGCCCTGCATTGGATTGACCTGTGGACACGACTCAGAAATTCCATAGCTCGTGACTATTTGATATTATTAATTCTAGTAATTTTTTCTTAATCATAATAAAAAGCTGACATTTTTCTGTGTAACTAAGTCTGAAATAGCAATTGAATCTAGTTGTAATTTCTGCTAGTGACACGATTTCCTCCACTGAGTAATTTTTGATTAAAGACCAATAATTCTACTTAGAAATGATGTTGGACTCCTTTCAATGTTTTAGTCATACAGCTAGAGCTAGAAGTTATTGTGACTGCATTTTTTCATTGTCCCAGGTTATGTGTGAAATAAAAAATACGTTTGTACTTTGAACTTAGGTATAAAAATTCGCCACTGGGTATTGGAATAAAATTGTATTTTCTAAGAACAAGCTTTGATCAAAAGCCAGGATTTTATGAAAAGACTGCAAGTATTTTATGGCCCTTCTTACGTGCGTGCCTGCATGTGTGTGCATGTGTGTAGACATAAATAGTGTTCTTGGTTGGATTATGTTCCTTGCAAATTCATATGTTGAAATCCTAACTCCCAGTACCTCAGAATGTGACCTTATTTGGAAATGGGGCCTTTGTACATGCAGTTAAGATGAATGAGGTCATTAGAGTGGGCTCCAATTCAATACGCCTGTGTCCTTACAAAATGGGGAAATTTGGGCACAGAAGCACATGCACTTAGAATGCAATGTGAAAAGGAAGGCAGTGACAAGGATGATGTGTCCAGAAGCCAAGAAATGCCAAAGACTGCCAGCAAGCCACCAAAAGCTAGGTGAGGAAAACATTCTCCCTTACAGCCTCAGAAGGAAGCAACTCTGCCTACACCTTGATCTTGAATTTCTGGCCTCCAGACTATAAGAGCTTAAGTTTCTATTGTTTAAGCCACCCTTCAGGGTATTTTGTTATGGCAGCTCTGGGAAACTAATATGAATTTATAGATGAATAGATAGATGATATGGATGATAGATGACAAATTCAACAACCCACTTCGTATCCACAATTTTTGTCTGTTTTATTATTTCTACATTTTTATTGAAGTAAAATATACACCCAGACAAGTGAACATATAATAAATATACAGATTGATAACTTTCCCAAGGTGAAAACACCTGTTAACCACCGTCCAGATTAAGAAACAGAACACAGTTTCTGTTGACAAACTGACGGGAACCAGAGGGGAGGGAGGAGGGGATATTGGGGGAAAAAAGAGAAGGGTCATCAAGAAACAAGTATAAAGGACACATGGACAAAGCCAGAGGGGGGTAGGATGGGAGGAGGGAGGTGGGGATGGGTGAGGTGGGGGGAAAATGGAGACAACTGTACATTAAAAAAAATAAGAAATAGAACATGGCCAGCGTGCCAGGAGGCCACTCTCACATGCCCTCATAGTCACCCATCTCCCCGAAGGCCACTGCTACCTTGTTTCTATCAGCATAGATTAGTTTGCTGATTTTGAAACATAAACATAAAGTCATATACTATGTAATATTTTGTGCCTGATGTTTTTCTTAATATTACATTATACAATTAATTTATAGTGTTGAATATAGCTATATATCGCTTATTTTTATTGTTAGTTTTCCATTGTATGAATATATTACAATTTAATTGTTATTGCACCATTAAAGAACATAATGATTCTAATTTGGGACTATTACATATAATATTGCCAGAAATATTTTTATCTAAGTCTTTGATGTACTATTGTATGCATGTTGGATGAATATATTCTAAGCAGTAGAATTGCTGAATTGTAGAGTATGCATATGTTGAGTTTTAGAAAATACTACCAGTTTTATATGAGCTCTAATTGCTCTGCGTGCTCGTGAACATTCTGAGTTGTTTCCTTCTCTTTTTCCTTCTTCTTGTTTACCTGCTTCCTTCTGCTCTGTCTCTGCCTCTCTTTCTTCCCTTCCCTTCTTTCTTTTCTACTTTTATAACTGTAGTCACTCTGGTGAATACATACTTTTATTTAATTTTATTTTCTTTTTTTCTAAGATTTTATTTATTTATTTTCAGAGAAAGGAGAAGGGAGGGAGAAAGAGCAATGTATGGTTGCCTCTCACATGGCCCTCACTAGGGACCTGGCCTGCAACCCAGGCATGTGCCCCAACTGGGAATTGAACCGGGACCCTCTGGTTCCCAGCCCGCGCTCAATCCACTGAGCGGCACCCACTGAGCTACACCAGCCGGGCTATTTAATTTTATTTTCATTTCCCTGCTGAGTTTGAGCATCTTCTCATATGCTTATTGGCTACTTGAATAGATTCTCTGTAAAGTACCATTTCAAGTCCCGGATTTTTTTTTCTTAAGTTACACCTTTTTTCTTATAGATATGCCGGAATTCTTCATTTTCTGACACATCTCTTGTTAAATATATATATGTATTGCAAAATTTTTACCCACTTAGTAATACATATTTTCAAATTCTTAATAATGCCTTTTCATGAATAGAAGGTCTCAATTTTAATGAAGAAAGGTTAATCTTTCCTGTTTTGGCTAGAACCTTTTGCAATCCATTTAAGAAATTTTTGTCTTCTTTAAGATCATAAAGGTACATTTTATTTTTAGATTTACAACCCATCTGGAATTAGTTTTTGTGTATAGGGTGAGGTAGGAGTCAAAATGTATTTGTAAAACACAGGCACATCATTGATTCTGTAGCATTTATTGCAAAGATCATCCTTGCCCACTGCATTACTGTGTCACCTTAATTCTTATATTAAACAAATGCATATGAATGGGTCTTATTTCAGGTTTTCTTTTAGTCTACTTGTTCATCCTTGTGACAGGTAACACACTATTTTAATAACTGTAGCAACTAGTAAGCCTTGATATTTTCTAGTACAAGTTCTCCAATTTTGCTATTCTTCTTCAAGATTGTCTTGTTTATTCTATATTTTCAGGAGACCTGATGGTATTATTTAAATTTAATATACAACTACTGGTATATAATATATAAAGTTAAGGCTATACATTTCCTTCTAAGTTTAGTTTTTACTTCATCCCACAAGTGTTATTGTTATATTTTTATTATGATTTAGTAAAAAATATTTTCTAAATCCCTTTGATATTTTCTTTAACTCATAGGTTTCCTATAAGTGTGTCACTTAATTCCCAATATTTGGCAGTTTT
>PVJI01017690.1:0-35054 GCA_004026765.1 Micronycteris hirsuta | reverse complement strand
GCGACCACGGGCCTCCTCCACCATCCCCCATCTTGGGGAGAAAGACCTCGTGGGTTGCTTAGCCGGGGCTTTTATTAGAGGCATTAAGACACATTTACATTGGATTGATTATTCATGGGATTAAGCAGAACAGGGGTAGGATTACTCATAGCAAGGCATTGGATGTAAATTCAGATCCGGTGGCAGACAGGACCAGGTTAAAGTAATATGCAGGGCACAGCAAGCCAGAATTTTTTAAGATACATCTTTGCCAAATTCCTATTAGAGAATTTCCATTCCACAGACATGATCCACACTTGCTTACACAGGAATCACATGGAGCTGTGCTCAAAACGCGTAAATTCTCAGGACTGCGTGTTTACACATGTGTGGAAATCACTGCCACAATAAGTCACTTGTGATTTGATGTTTCACCAAAAAACTCTACACAGGAAGTGGTGCATGAGTGAACACATTGTTGTGATGAAGTTTCCAATCACCAAGTGCCCATGACTGTGGCCTCTTGAATCATCTGGATAGTTTCCACAGAAGAATGTTCAAGCCTAATGCAAAAGTGGGTGCAGATTCATTGCTCTACTCAGTCATTTTGATGTGATGGCCATACTGTACACATGCTCACTCAAATAGCATCTACTCTCCCCACTGACTAGTAAAGTGAAGTCATCATTGTTCACGCATGCACATTCCATTCCATAGTCGTTTGCTGCCAGATTACACTGATGTCATGCAAACTGTTCTCGTTATACTAATAATGGCTTGACTTTTTCCAGACATACCTCATATATCATCTTATACTCTGCCAAGGCAAAGTTCTTGATTCTATGATAATTATTTTATAAATCAGTCCCTGAGAATATGTCTAAAAGATTTTGGCTATATCCTAGAAATGACCAGTTACTAAGAAATGATTAATTTCAAATTCTATATAGGGAAATGAGCTCATTACAAAGAAACATATAGAGTGGTTGAGAATATTTACATACCATATGAATAAGAAGATTAAATAATTATTTAATTTTGCAAAAATACATGAAAGGGACCTTAAGGACTTGAATTTTGAAAAGACAACAAAGCTAATAAATCACAGATACACTGATCTGGGTTTGCAAATGAGGTATGCATCTTAACATGTCATTTGAGAATGTTATTGCCAGGAGATTCTTAAGTGTGATCAACATTTATTCTTCTACTACACTAGAATTTGAAAGTGGATTCCAATGTTATCAACTTACAGTATTTTCTCATACTATTTCTTCCATATAAATATGTTTCCATATGCAAATGTGTATATAAATACATGTTTATTGTGACTACTTGGTAAAATACAAGACACAAAGATAAAAGTCACTCAGAAGATCATCACACATAAAAAATCACTGTGAACACTTTGTTGTTTATCTTCTCATTAATTTCCCAGTATTCCAAGGGAGTGAAAAAATTCTAAGATACAATAACTGCTTACTTGAGAAAAATTACTCTTTTAAAATCGTGGTGTATAGATTTCAAGATGGCTTCAGGAAAATGGAAGCTATACTCATCTTCTCCCAGTGCTAAACTGAATTTATAGCTAAATTACAAAGCAATCAATCTGAATAACCAACTGAAGGGTAGTTGAACTGAAATATAACCAAAGATTTACAGAAGATACCACATAGAGAGTAGTAAAAATGGCAGAGAAATGGAAAGGGCTGGTCCTTAAATCTACATGTGGCTGCAAAACTCCCTCCCCCAGGAAAATGTAGCCTCAGCCTCATGCAGGGATATCAACCCTTCACAGGGATCCCCAATCCAGAGTAACAGAGACAGGAAGAAGGGCCCACTAACATCTGGTGGTAAAAATCAGTGGTGATTCCATTTACCTACGCAAGAAGAGAGTCTGCAACATACCCAGATGCTACCTTCCCAGGTCGAGCAATTCTATTGTTACAATATCAGCCTGGGGAGTGCACTGCCAAGACCTCCAGTTACTGGAGACACTACTCTTCTGTGCTCAGGTACTGCAGAGAGGTCTGCTGGCAGCATTCAGTAGGGATATTTGGAGTGTTCTTTTTCTGGAGAAGCTCTTGATGGAGACTCACACAGTGATTTAACTGTGTAGCTTTGGGAAGGGGACCATTCTTCTTCACCTTCAACTCATAGCCAGTACGCGTCAACCTGTTGAATCACTTGGCCTCCTCTTCCATTCCCTGTGGCCTCACTCTGCTAAGTTCAGTCACCTATAGGATAATCAGAGTGCCATGCAGAGCTGGAAATTTTAGAACACTATCTTCCAGGAACACTTTTGTTCAGGAATTAGGATGGTGCTGGGTTGTGTGGCTACATCATTGGGGAAAAACTCATCTCTTTTGAGAGTTCAGCCCATGCTATTTCTTCAAAGGGAAACTCATTTGATCTGCCTTTCCAACAACCAGGGGCTCTGCCCTGCTGAGCTCATTCTTGTGGGGTGATCTGAGAGATTCTCATAGCTAGGAACTTTGGTGCATGTTTTCCTAGAGGCTCTTACCCACAAAGAGGAAGAAGTGCCTACCTCCCTCTAACAGGCTTGCTGGCGATACTTCCAATATGAGACTGGATTTGCCCTCTCAGTTTCACAGGCCCAACGCTGCTGGGCTCAGTGCCCTATAGAATCAGAGAGCTGCTCAGAGCTTGGACATTTGGAGAGCTTCTTGTTTGAAGCTTATTGACTGGGACCAAGACAAAGTGCTTTCTTCCCTCCTGTAGACTCAACTGGCACCACCTTCAGTGAGAGACTTTTTGATCTGATTTTTTGAGCCCCAGTGATTCTGCCTTGCTGAGCTTGCTCCTGCAGACGGGATGCTCAGGGAGAAGCCCAGGTTCAGGACTTCACCCAGCCTGAACCTGGGCTGTGCCCCATCTGGGGGAATTAGATCTGGAGATTCTGGCAGACCATGGGGTATAACTTTGTAGTAATGGCCACTAACCCCTCATTGAGTAGCTGACTGTGCAGCCCTCAAAAAAAGGACACGCTAGCCATATTCTCCTGACCCTGGTCTCCCTTCCATACTGAACACACCATCTGTGGGAGGGTCTGTGAGTTGAGGCCAGCCTGGGCCCAATCTACAGTCATTCTTTGAAAGCCTCTAGGAAAACCAGGCAACTTTGGAGGAGGCAGAGTAGCTAAGTGGAGTTGGAGCTCAAGGAGCATTGGATCTTTTTATAGACCTGACCTCACCTCTAAGTTGGTGAAAGTCAATCCTTGTACACTTATTGCAAGCCCAGGCCTAGTAGTTGGTCAAATAATGAATAGTGGTGGTAGCTCCAAAAAGGTATATAAAGCCTGGTTATATACCCCATCTGACATCTACCTATACCTGAACTCTGCCAAGTAGATCCAGAACCAAAACAACCCATAGTGGGATTCAGACCGCAACAAAGCTCTACCTGAGTGGCCACGCAAGCAACACATTCAAACGGGAATTCTGGCAGAAAACAGGCCCTGCTGGGAACATCTCCACCTTGGTAAGCAGATGCTGCACAGTGATTCATACATGTTAATCAAGGTTTTTCTTTATAGTCAACCAGCATGAAGGGTAAACTCCACCCACCAAAAAGGACAAAAGTATTTAAGACTCACCTATAACAGCAAGATGTGTATAAAACATGAGAAATATGCCAAGAACATTGAGCTCAGGTGATCAGGAAGAATATGCTACACCATAAAGCCATCATAACAAGTCTGTGGGTCATTGCAGATGTACCTATACACAGAGACAAAATGTGGAGATAAAGAAATATGCCCCAAATAAAAGTACAAGAGAAATTCCAAGTAAAACAATTAAATGAAATAGAAGCAGCCAAGATACCAGATGCAGAGTTTAAAACAATGGTCACAAGGATGCAGATGAATCAGAAGGGAAGAATAGATAATCTCAGTGAGAAATTAAACAAAAATATAGTAAAAAGTAAAAAGAACATAGACACAAAAAAAGAACCAGGCAGCAATAAAAAATAAAATCTCTGAAATTAAGAACACACTAGAGGACATTGTATTTAAAGTGGAAAAGATTGCCCTGGCTGGGTAGCTCAGTTGGTTAGAGTATTGTCCTCATATACAAAGATCTCCAGTCAGGGAAAATACAATAATCAACCAATGAATGCATAAATGAATGAAACAACAAAATAATTTCTCTCTCCCTCTTCTTCCCTTACTCTGCCTCTCTAAAATCAATAAAAAATATAACATTGTTAAAAAAGAAAAAGTCAATAAAATGGCAAAAGTTTAAAGATAAAGAGGTAATCTTAAAAGCAGCAAGGGAGACACAGTTACATACACCTGAGTTCCCACAAGGCAGTGAGCTGAGTTCTCAATAGAAAATTTCAGGCCAGACTGGAAGATGGTGGTGAAGTAGGTAATAGCTGAACCCATTTGTTTGCACCTAACTGGGACACCTAGCCTACCTTCTGAAGAACAGAGTGAACAGCCAAATGGAATACTAGCTTACATGAAGTTTAGAACCCAAAGAATGCAGAGGACATTGAAAAACAGACTGTAAGGAGATTGTGTAGGGATGGTAAGTCCCCAGGACCTGCCTAGGGACCACAGCTGCTGCCTGAGGCTGGGGACAACAGCTGACCCACAGGAGCTTAGGAGGAGAGCCAGATCAGTGATTGTAACTTTACAGCTCTCTCCCTTCCCAGAGCAGGGAAGCCAGTCCCACACAAGGAAACACCTGGATGCTTGAAAATACTGGAGAGGGTAAAGATGCAGTGGGCGACACACAGAGGTGATGGTCCCCTGCTGGGACTGTGGTCTCCAGTTGGGACAGTACCAGAGAAATTGGGGAGCTGGGTGACACCTGGACATGGGAGAAGTGTTAGGCTGCAAGAGACCCTGACAGATAGTCTCCAGAATGGTCAGAGAGCTGGGCTGTGTGAAAACCTAGGCACTTGTGAGAACAGTGGACACAAACAAAGGGAATCTATGAAAAAAAAAATCTCTCAGCTGCTGTTTAAGGAACTCTGGAGCACCCTGGCTAGGGGAAGAGGGAGGGGGTGTGGCATGGTTCGTTCCAAATCTGGTGCCTCATGGACTGATCAAAGTGGGGCAGCAGGAGCTCAGAGTGATAGCTGTCCCCAGAGAGATTGAACTTAATAGGTGAACTAAACTTCCCTGAAGGGACTTTGTGAGTGCACAGTGCCCATACCAGCAAAGAGGGAGAAGGGGTGCAAGTTGCTCCCACTTGGTGCACATCACTGAATAATCAAAGTTTGGCACAACGAGGTGGATTAAAGATGCAGGCCAGGTACATATGAACAGTGGGGGCAGCGCAGCACTCTGAGGCTTGAGCGGCAGGTTGGACACATATGAATATTGGAGCCCACACCAAGCCCAAAACACAGAACCACAGGAAAGGAAAAACAAAAAAAACAAAAAATGGATCCCAGTAAACCCCTGCCTGCACCATCCAGGAAGACCAGCAGACCCCCGTTCTTGGATTCAGTCAGCAGGAGGCATTGTTTTTCTTTGTTTGTTTGCTTTTGTTATTTTGTTTTTGTTTTTTCTTCTAAGTATAAGACAATAAGACTTGGAGCTGTGAAAGGATCCAAGAAACAAAGAGATATCAGAAAGTTAATGCCAACAACTGAGACAAAATTCACTTCACTATCCTACAGAAGTAGCATTTTATTTTTTACTTTTTTGTTGTTATTGTTATTTTTTATTATATTATTGTTTTAATTTCTCTTCCTTCTATGTAGTTTTCTTTGTTTGATTTCATTGTTTGGTTTTGTTTGTTCACCCTTTCATATTGCATTTTAATTTCTTTTACTTCACTTCACTGATATTCCTATAATATACTACTCTTGACCTTTTACTTTTATTCTTTTTATTTAGATCATATATTTCTTTCATATTATTGTTGTTCCCATTACCACACAACATCCTTCAATGGTCTTGGGCTGTTTTACTCTACTATGGAGCTTTATTACTGTTGTGATAAACTACATTCTCTTGCGCACTACACCAAGTTTCTATCCCTTATTCTCACTATATCTCACCATCTAACCTAGCATAAGTGCTCTTTTTTTCTGGAGTCAGCTCACATTCTTTTTCACTTCTAACAAGAGTCTTATCTCTTTTTCACATTTTAAAAAAAGTGGCTAGTTGTATGAAATATCACGGTTATTGTTGTACTTCTCCAAAGGATCTCCTATCTATTCTCTACTTGTTCGTAATTTAAATCCCATAGAATACTCTCCCACTGTCATATTCCATTCTGCCTTCACCCAGACTCAGATCACATACAAGATAACGTGAGAGTTGTGAATAACAATAAACCACCTAGGGGAGGGAAGCCACCAATGAAGGAGCCACCAATGGGTAAAACCCAAGTACAACAAGAGAGACCACTCACACGGAAAAAAAAATGGCAACCCTAGAGCACCCAGACAAGGAGATGAAAGAGACCACACCACTGAATGCCATAGAACTCCTACTATAGAAGTTCACCCTATGAAGAAAGCAGGCAAAGGCCCAGCTGGTGTAGCTCAGTGGATTGAGCGTGGGCTGGGAACCAGAGAGTCCTGGTTCGATTCCCAGTCGGGGAAAATGCCTGGGTTGCAGGCCAGGTCCCCAATGAGGGCCATGTGAGATGCAACCATACATTGCTCTTTCTCCTTCCCTTCTCCTCTCTGAAAATAAATAAATAAAATCTTAAAAAAAAACCAAACCAAAAAGAAAGCAGGCAAAGCAGAGGATCAGGAATAGCAGAAACAAACAAAAATAGCCACCTAAAATGGGGAGACAAAGAACCTATAGTCAAATGTAATGGAAGATTACCTTCTATAAGAGCTAAATAAAATGAAGGTATGGAACCTATCAGATATACAATTCAAAAGAATGGTTATAAGGATGCTCAAGGAACTCACAGAAAACTACAAAGAACTGAGTGAGAACTACAACAGTATGAAAAGGAACTAAAGACTATACTCAAGAATCAGGAGGAAATGAAGAATAAAATTTCAGAAATAAAAAAAAACACTAGAAGGAATTACAAGCATTCTGGATGAAGCAGAAGACCAAATTAGTGAGCTGGAAGAAAAAGTAGAGAGAAATACCCAGGTAAAGCAGATGTATGAGAAAAGACTGAAAAAATATGAAGATAGCTTAAGAGAACTGCAAGAAAATGTGAAATATAACAATACTAAAATCCTAGGAATACCAGAAGGAGAAGAAAAGGAGCAAGGGATAGAAACCCAGTTTGAAAAAATAATAACAGAACATTTCCTGAACTTATAGAAAGGAAAAGCCACAAAAGTTCAGGAAGCACAGAGGTTCCCAATTAAGATGAAACCCAAGAAGCCTACTCTAAGACACATTATAATTAAAATGCCAAGATTTACAGACAAAGATAAAATCTTAAAAGCAACAAGAGAGAAATAAGAAGTTACATACAAATGAGCTCCGATAGGGCTAGCAGCAGATTTCTCAACAGAAACATTGCAAACAAGGAGAGAATGGCAAGAAATATTCCAAGTAATGAAAATCAAGGGCCTGCAACCAAGACTACTCTACCCAGTGAGGCTCTCTATTAAAATGGAAAGTGAAATAAGGAGTTGCCCAGATCAAAGAAGGCTGAAAGAATACTTCCACCAAACCAGCACTGCAAGATATGCTAATGAGACTGCTATAAAAAGAGAAAGGAAAAGAGTGAGAGAGAGAGGAACACAGGTACAAATGGGGAAAAATGAATAAATACCTATCAATAATTACCTTAAAGGTAAATGGATTAAACGTTCCAATCAAAAGACATAGGGTAGCCGAATGGATAATAAAACATGACCTGCACGTATGCAACATACAAGACACCCATCTGACAAAAAGACCTACATAGACTGAAAGTGAAGGGTTGGAAAAAAAATATTCCAAGCATATGGACAGGGAAAAAAATGTTGGGTAGCAATACACATACCAGACTAAACAGACTTCAAAACAAAAGACCAAGAAAAAAAAAAGACACTGAAAAACACCTCATAGTACTCAAAGGGAGAATCCATTAAGAAGACAAACATTGTAAACATATATGCACCTAACATAGGAGTATCCAGATATATAACAAAATATTGGAAGACTTCAAGAAGGATATAAAGAGCAACACACTTATACTATGGGATTTTAACAACTCACAGTCATAAATGGATAACTCTTTGAAACAAAATGTCAACAAGGATATTGTGGGATTGAACAATGTCCTAGGTCAAATGGGCTTAACAGATGATACACACACACACACATCATTTCATACCAGAGATGTAATATACACATTCAAATGCACATGGAATATTTTCAAAGATAGACCAAATGATAGGACACAAAACAAGCCTCAACAAATTCAAGAAAATTGAAATCATATCAAGTATTTCCCCTAACCACAAGGAACTGAAACTAGAAACCAATCTCAAGAGAAAAAAACTCAGAAACACTCAAAGTCATGGAGATTGAATAGCATGCTATTAAACAATGAATGGGTTAATATTGAGATCAAAGAAGAAATAAAAAAAAATCTGGAAACAAAGAAAATGAACATACAACAGTCCAAAACAGTCCTGAGAGGTAAGGTCATAGTGATACAGGCTTACTTAAAAAAGATAGAAACATTTCAAATAAAAACACTAACCCTAAATCTACATGAACTGGAGGCACAAAAACAAAGCCCACAGCAAGTAGAAGGAAGGAAACAACACAGATCAGAGTATAATCAAATCACATAGAGACTAAAAAAAAAAAAAAATCAAAGGATCAATAAATGAGGGAGCTCGTTCTTTGAAAAGATAAACAAAATCAACAAGCATTTAAGCAGACTCATCAAGAAAAAAAGAGAGAAGAATCAAATAAATAAAATCAGATATGAAAGAGAAGAGGTTACAACTGATACCACAGAAATATAAAGGGCTGTAAGAAATTTCTATGAACAACTATGTGCAAAGAAATTTGAAAACCTGAATGAAATGGAGAAATTTACAAAATTATAATTTCCCCAAACTGAATGAAGAAGCAGAAAGTCTGGACATGCCATCAACAGCTAGTGATATCGAAGCAGTAATCAAAATACCATGGCAAAAGCCCTGACCAGATTGTTTCACAGGAGAATTTTATAAATCATTTAAGAAAGAGCTAACTATTTTATGTCTTATACTACTAAAAAAATCTAAGAAGAAAGAAGACTCCAAAACTCTTTTTATGAAGCCAGCAACATCGTAATTCCAAACCCAGATAAAGACACAACAAAGAAAGAAATCAACAGGCCAACATCGCTGATGAAAAGAAACAGAAAATCCTCAACTAAATATTGGGAACTGCATCCAGCAATACATTAAAAAGATCATACACCATGATCAAGTGGGGTCCATCCCAGGCATACAATGAAGGTACAATATTCACAAATGAGTAAATATAATATATCACATAACCAAAAAAAAAGACAAATCACATGATCATATCAATAGTTGCAAAAACAAATCATTTGATAAGATACAGCACCCAAGTATGATCAAACACTCAGCAAAGTGTGAGTAGAGGGAGCTTACCTCAATATAATAAAGGCCATATATGATAATCCTACACCCAATATCGTACTCAGTGGGCAAAAACTAAAAGCTTTCCCAATAACATCAGGGACAAGACAAAGATGTCTGCTTTCACCACTTCTATTCAGCATAAAATTGGAAGTCCTAGCCTTAGCAATTAGACAAGTGAAAAAAATAAAGACATACAAACTGGAACAGAGGAAACAAAACTGTCATTGTTTGCAGATGACATGATAGTGTACTTAGAAAACCCTATAGATTCCACCCAAATCTACTCAACCCAATAAGTGAATTTTGCAAAACAGTGGGATACAAAGTCAATATTCAGAAATCAAAGCCTTTTTTTACACCAATAATGAAATATTGGAAACAGAAATCAGGAAAAAAGCTTGCTATAGCAAGAACAAAAATAAAGTACCTAGGAATAAATCTAACCAAGGAGGCAAAAGACATGTTCTCAGAAAATGACACAACACTAAAGAAAATAATTAAGGAAGACACAAGTAAGTGAAAGCATATACTGTGCACATGGATTGGAAGTATTAACATCATCAAAATATCCATAGTACACAAAGCAATTTATAGATTCAATACAATCTCTATTAAAATACCAATGTTCACAGATATAAAACAAACATTTCAAAATTTTATATGGAACCATAAAAGACACCAAATAGCCACAGAAATTTTGAAAAAGAAGAACAAAGTAGGAGGGATGAATTGCCTGACATCAAACTATGTTACAAGGTTACAGTAATCAAAGCAGTCTGGTACTGGCATCAAAACAGACATAGATCAATGGAGCAGAGTAGAGAGCACATAAATAAACCCAAGTCTCTACTGTCAATTGTGGAACCTGATCAACAAAACAAACAAATGAGGAAAATATAGCCAGAGATATGGGTATAAAGAACAAATTCAGAGTGATCAGATGGGAAGAAGGAGGGGCATAATGGGAGAAAGAAGAGGAGAAGGCAAGTCAATGAACATGAATAGAGGATTCATGGGGCATGGACAAGTATGGGAGTGAGTGTAGTGGTGAGGCATGGGAGAGCAAAGGGGAAAACTGTGGGACAACAGTAACTGAACAAAAATAATAAGCAATAAAGAAAGAAAGGAAAACATTTTTAAAAGAAGGCAATAATAAAGCCGATTAAGTCTTTATATATACATATATAGATAATTATATACAATTATATATGTGTGTGTGTAATTGTGTGTGTATGTGTATACACACACACACACATATATAATTGACAAAGGGAGCAGAAGCATAACGTGGAGTAAAAGCGACCTTTACAACAAATGATATTGGGAGATCTGGACAGGTATGTGCAAAAAAATGAAATTCAATCACCAACTTATACCATATACAAAATTAAATTCAAGGTAAATAAAAGACTTAAATATAAGTCATGACACCATAAGAGTCCTAGAGGAAATCTTCAGTAGGAAAATCTCAGACATTCCACGCAGCAACATCTTCACTGATATGTCTCCTAGAGCAAGGGACATAAGGGAAAGAATAAATAAATGGACCTCATCAAAATAAAAAGCTTCTGCATGGCTAAAGAAAACAGCATTAAAATGAAAAGAGAACCAATTGAATGGGAAAATACATTTGCCAATGATACTCCAGACAAGGGTTGGATCTTCAAAATATCTGACAAACTCACATGACTACACTCCAGAAAGACAAACCACCCAGTTAAAAAATGGGCAAAGGACTTGAACTGACACTTCTCCAGAGAGGACATACAGAGGTTCCAGAGACATATGAAAGGATGCTCAGGATCTTTAGCCATCAAAGAGATGCAAATTAAACCACAATGAGATACCACTTCACATCAGTCAGAATAGCCATCATAAACAAATTGGATAGGGCAGGAGAGTATAAAGGGGCAAAATGAGGACAGTAATTGAAGAAAATATAAAAAAAACAATGCAATTAATTTTTGGATATTAATTTTGTATCCTGCTACTTTGTTGAAACATTTATCAGTTCTAGTAGTGTCTAGTAGATGGACTGGGGTTTTCTATGTACAACGTCATGTCATCTACAAATGACAATTTTACTTCTTCCTTTCCAATTTGGATGTCTTTTATTTCTTTTCCTAGTCTGATTTCTGTAGATAGTTTTTCCATTATTATGTTATGTAAGAGAAGCGAAAGTGGATATCCCTGTTTTGCTTCCTATTTTAAGGGGAACACTTGTAGTTTTTGCTTATTGGGTATGATGCTGGCAGTGGATTAATCATATAGACTTTACTATGCTTAGATTAGTTCCCTTTATTCCCAATTTGCTGAGATCTCCCAATTAAAAAATTGACAAAGAACCTGAATAGACATTTCTCCAGAGGACATACAGATGGTCAATAGACATATGAAAAGATGCTTATTGTCACTAATAATCAGAGAAATGCAAATAAAACCACAATGAGATATCCTTACACATGTCAGAATGGCTACCATCAATAAATCAACAAACAACAAATGTTGGCAAGGATGTGGAGAAAGGGCAACATGTTTGCACTGTTGGTAGAAATGCAGATTTGTGCAGCCACTGTGGAAGAAGTATGGAGATTACTTAAGAAATTAAAAATAACCCGTCTTTCTTTTTTAAAGTATTTTTATTGCTTATGCTATTGGAGTTTTCCCAATTTTTTCTCCTTTTATCCCCCCTTGGCCCTGCCTCCCAACCCTCCAGCATCTCTCCCCTCCCCTTAATCTATGCCCATGAGTTGTACATGTAAGTTCTTTGAGTCCTCTGTTTCCTATACCATTTTTATCTCTCCCCGTATATTTTATGCCTACTAATTATGCTTCTTCTTCTCTGTACCTTTCCCCCCATATTCCTTCCTTCCCACTCCCCACTGAAATCCCTCCATATGATGCCCATTTCTCTGATTCTATTCCTGTTCTAGTTGTTTGCTTAGTTTCTGTTTTCATTGTTTTTCTTTTCCTTGAGGTTCATTTGTTGATAGTTGTGAGCTGTCATTTTACTGTTCATATTTTTTATCTTCTTTTTCTTAAATAAGTCCCTTTAACATTTCATATAATAAGGTCTTGGTGATGACTCCTTTAACTTGACCTTATCTGGGAAGCATTTTATCTGCCCTTCCATTCTAAATGATGGCTTTGCTGGATATGGTAATCTTGGATGTAGGTCCTTGCCTTTTATGACTTCAAATACTTCTTTCCAGCCCCTTCTTGCCTGCAAGGTTTCTTTTGAGAAATCAGCTAATAGCCTAATGGACACTCCTTTGTAGGTAACTCTCTCCTTTCCCCTTGGTTCTTTGAGGATTTTCTCTTTATATTTTATCTTGGATAACTTAATGATGATGTGCCTTGGCATGTTCCTCTTTGGGTCCAACTTCTTTAGGACTCTCTGGGCTTCCTGGATTTCCTGGAAGTCTATTTCCTTTACCAAATTGGGGGAGTTTTCCTTCATTATTTGTTTAAATAAGTTTTCTTCTCCTTCTGGCGCCCTTATAATTCAGATATTGGAACATTTCAGGTTGTCCCAGAGGTTCCTAAGTCTCTCTTCACTTTTTTGAATTCTTGTTTCTTCATTCTGTTCCTGTTGGATGTTTATTTTTCCTTTTTTTCCAAATTGTTCCTTTGAGTACTGGCTTCCTTCCTGTCACTTTTGGTTCCCTGAATATTTTGCTTTATTTAATTTTGGGTATCCTTCATTTGTCTTTTCATTTTTTTGACCAAGTTCAATCAGTTCTGTGAGCATCCTGATTACCAATGTTTGGAATTCCACCTCAGATAGGTTAGCTATCTCCTCATTGCTTACCTCTTTCTCTGGAGTTTTGCTCTGCTCTTTCATTTGGGCCATAACTCTTTGTCTTGGTCAACCTGTTAAGTTGTAAGGGTGTGGGGTGTTAGGAATTCACCTGGGCAGGGCAACCTTATTTGTTGCTCTGCTGCATTGTCTGTGGGGGAGGGGCCAGAGAGGGAACAATGCTGCTGGCCTGCTCATCCCTAGTGCTCTTTCTGGCTGACAGACTCTGGTGTGAGACTGGGAATTTCTCCCACTGTAGTAACTGCTGTATCAACTCTGAATCTCAGTTTCTCCTTAAGTCAGCCCTGCCTGTGCAGCCAGTCACCACATGCAGCCAGCCCCACTTGCCTGGTCTACTGCTTCCCTGTGGTTTTTATCTGCAGGCCGGCCTGTGAGGTCTGCCATGTTACCGGTCTGGTTGTTCTGATTGATTTTTTATTTAAGTCTCTGGTTGTCAGAGTTCCATGAAGTTTGATTTTCTGGTGCTTCTGGTTGTTTATTGATTTTAGATTGGCATAAATGGCATAAATAAATGGAACAGAGGAGAGCCCAGAAATATACACATATCTTTATGGTCAATTAATATTTGACAAAAGAGGCAAGAACATACCTTGGGATAAAGGGAGTCACTTCAATAAATGTTGTTGGGAAAATAAATTGAACTAGAAAACCAACTCACACCATACACAAGAATAAACTCAAAATGGATTAATAATCTAAGTGTAAGTAAGAAAAACATTAAAATCGTAGAAGAAAACACAGGCAGTAAAATCTCAGACATGTCTCATAGCAATAATTTGGCCAATATATCTTTTTGAAGAAGGGAAACAAAGTAAAAATAAACACATGGGATTACATCAAACTAAATAGGTTCTGCAGATAAAAAGAAACTGTCAATAAAGTGAAAAGTAAATCACTAAATGGGAGAAAGTATTTGCCAATTATGTGTTTGGTAGATTAATTTTCAAAATACAAGGTCTGTCTGGAAAAAGTCTAGCCCTTGTTGATATAATGAGAATGGTTTGCATGATATCAATGTAAACTGGCAGCCAAAAAGAGAGGTCTGGAATGTACATGCATGAAAAAATAACGACTTTACTCTTATATAGTCAGTAGGGGTGACAGATGACATCGAGTAAGCATGTGCCCTGTTTGGCCATGGTATTTATTTATTTACTTAAAAATTTTTTAAAAAAGATTTTATTTATTTATTTTCAGAGAGAGGAGAAGGGAGGGAGAAAGAGCAATGTATGGTTGTCTCTCACATGGTCCTCATTGGGGACCTGGCCCGCAACCCAGGCATGTGCCCCAACTGGGAATCGAACCGGGACCCTCTGGTTCCCAGCCCACGCTCAATCCACTGAGCTACACCAGCCAGGCTGGCCATGGTATTTAAAAAGACTAAACCACTAGAACAATGAAGCTGCATCAAATTTTGTGTTAAGCTTGAACATTCCTCTATGGAAATTATTGTAATGATCCAGAAGGCCACAGCTATAGGCAACTGGTGATTGTCAGATTCATCATGACAATGTGCTCACTTATACATCACATGTCACGCAGAATGTTCTGGTGACACATCAAATCACCCAGGTGACTCAACTCTCCTACAGGCCAGATTTAGTGCTGTGTGATTTCTGGCTTTTCCACAAACCAAAATTATCTTTGAAAAGGAAGGGATTTCAGAACTTTGATGACATTTAGGACAATTTGATGTGGCAACAGATGGAAACTGGGAGAACCGTGTGAGGTAACAGGTGCTTACTTTAAAGGAGACTGAGTAATCATTGTCTTATTTAAAATGTTTCTTGTATCTAGTATTTTCTTTAGTAAATTCCTCTATTTTTCATATTATATGGAAGGCTACCTTCTGGACAGACCTCATATATAAAGAACTTATGCCACTGTATCAACACCAACAAAACAAAAAAACAATTAAAACATGTGAAAAGGATATGAGAAAGCTACAGCCAACATTATTTCAAAGACCAAAACATAAAAGCTTTTAGACCAAGATCAGGAACAAGACAACTATGTCCACTTTCACCAGTTCTATTCAGTATACTGTTGGAAGTCATAGCCACAGTGATAAGACAAGTAAAAGAAATAAAAATCATCCAAATAGGACAGAAGGAAGTAAAACTGTCATTTTGTGCAGATGACATGGTAGTGTATATAGAATATGCTATGGAATCCACGAAAAACTACTTGACCTAATGAGTAAAATAGGCAAAATGGCAGGATACAAAGTCGATATTCAGAAATCAAAGGAATTTTTGTATACTAACAATTAAATATCAGAAACAGAAGCCAGGGGAAAAAATCCCATTTGATAAAGCAACAAGAAAAGTAAAGTACCAAGGAAAAAACCTAACCTAGGAGGTAAAAGACCTGTACTCAGAAAACTACACAACAATGAAGAAAGAAATTAAGGAAGACACAAACAAATGGAAGTATACACCATGTTCATGGATCAGAAGAATTAAAATCATCAAAATGTCCATACTGCCCAAAGCAATCTATAGATTCAATGCATTACCTATTAAAGTACCAATGACATCTTTCACAGATATATAACAAACACTTCAAAAATGTATATGGAACCATAAATGATCCCGAATAGCTGCATCAATTTTGAGAAAGAAGAACAAAGTAGAAGGGATCGCAATACCTGATATCAAACTGTATTATAAAGCCACTGTAATCAAAACTACCTGGTACTGGCATAAGAACAGACACATAGCCCTGGCTGGTATAGCTCAGTGGATTGAGCACAGGCTGGGAACCAGAGGGTCCCGGCTTGATTCCCAGTCAGGGCACATGCCTGGGTTGCTGGCCAGGTCCCCAGTGAGGACCATGTGAGAGGCAACCATACATTGCTGTTTCTCTCCCTCTCTTTCTCCCTCCTTTCCCCCCTCTCTAAAAATAAATAAATAAAATCTTTAAAAAAATCAATTACATTTAAAAAAAAAGAACAGACACATAGACCAATGGAACAGAACAGAGAGCCCAGAAATAAACCCAAGTCTCTATGGTCAATTAATATTTGACAAAAAGAGAAACAGAATAAAATGGAACAAAAACAGCCTCTTCAAC
This sequence comes from Micronycteris hirsuta, assembly GCA_004026765.1. NCBI lineage: Eukaryota > Metazoa > Chordata > Mammalia > Chiroptera > Phyllostomidae > Micronycteris > Micronycteris hirsuta. The sequence continues at coordinate 18,622 of PVJI01017690.1, read as the reverse complement.
AAATGGTGTTGAGAGCTGGACAGCTACATGCAAAATAATTAAACTTGATAGCCAATTTACACCATACACCAAAATAAATTCAAGGTGCATAAAAGACTTAAATATAGGTCATGACACCATAAAAGTCCTTCAGGAGAACATAGGCAGGAAAATCTAACATATTCCACACAGCAATATTTTCACTGATATGTCCCCTAGAGCAAGGGACATAAAGGAAAGAATAAACAAATGAGATCTCATCAAAATAAAAAGCTTCCGCACAGCTAAAGAAAACCAACCTTGGGAGAAAATATCTTTTCCAATGATACCTCTGACAAGGGTTTGATTTCCAAAATATATAATAACTCACATGAATCCACTCTGAGACAAGCAACCCAATTTAAAAATGGGCAATGGGCAAAGGACTTGAACAGACACTTTTCCAAGGAGGACATGCTGAGGGTCAAGAGACATATGAAAAGATGCTATCACTAGCCATCAGAGAGATGTAAATTAGAACCACAATGAGATACCACTTTATGCTGTTGAGAATGACCATCATAAATAAATCAACAAACAACAAGTATTGGAGAGGTTGTGAAGAAAAGGGAACCCTAGTGCACTATTGGTGGGATTGCAGACTGGTGTAGCTAATGTTTAAAACAGTACGGAATTTCCTCTGAAAACTAAAAATGGAACTGCCTTTTGACGGAGGCATATAATTCCACTGCTAGGATTATATCCCTAGAACACTGAAACACAAATCCAAAAGAACCTATGCACTCCAATGTTAATAGCAGCACAATTTACAATAGCCAAGTGCTGAAAGCAACCTAAGTGCCCATCAGCAAATGAGTGCATCAAGAAACTATGGTACACTTACACAATGAAATTTTATGCAGGAGAGAGAAAGAAGGAGCTTCTACCCTTTGCGACAGCATGGATGGAACTGGAGAGCATTATGCTAAGTGACACAAGCCAGGCGGTGGAAGATAAATATCATATGATCTCTCTTACCTTTCACTGGAGCCTAATCAAGAAAACAAACAATCAAGCAAAAGATAACCAAAGGGATTGAAATTGGGAACAAGCTGACAGTTACCAGAAGGGAGCGGGGAGAGGATAATGGGGGAAGAGGGTGAAGCTTTGTAGGAACAACTATAAAGGACGCATGAACAGTAACAAGGGTGTGTGGAAACAGGGGAGCAAGGTGGGGTAGGGTGGGGTAGTGGGGAGTGGTGAGGGGAGAGGCAGAAAACTGTACTTGAACAATAAAAATCAAAAGTATTTTTTAACAAATGAAATGGGTACCAAGTATATGGGAGAAAATATTTGCCAATGATATATCAGAATGGATTTGATCTCAAAAATGCATAAAGAACTCATATGACTCAACACCAGAATGATAAACAATCCTACTACACAATAGGCAATGAATCTGAATAAACATTTTTTCCAACAAGGACTTACAAATGGCCCATAAATATTTGAAAAAATATTCAACATCATTAGGCATCAGAAAGGTGCAAAGTAAATGCACAATGAGATATCACCTCACACCTGTCAGAATCACCATTATTAATAAATCAACAAACCACAATTGCTGTGAGGATTGGTGAGGATGTGAAGAAAAGGGAACCCTAGTGCACTGTTAGTGGGAATGCAAACTGATGAAGCCACTCTGGAAAACAGTACTGAATTTCCTTATTAAATCTAAGTATGTCACTGTCTTTTGACCAAGAGATTCTGCTGCTGAGAATAGTCACCAATTCAAAAAAAAAGTTATGCAGCCCTATGATCACAGCAGTGCTATTTATAATAGACAAGTGGCTGGAAAAAGCCTAAGTGCCCATCAGTAAATTATTGGACTAAAAAACTGGTACATTTATAGAATGGAATACTATACAGCAGGGATAAAGAAGGAACTTCTGCCTTTGTATGGAACTAGGGAATGTTATGGTAAATGAAATAATTCAGTTGGTGAAAGACAAATAGCATATAAGAGGAATCTAATGAACAAAATAAGCTAATGAACATAATAGAACAAAGGGCATGGAAGCATGGAACAGACTGAAAATGACCAGAGGGGAGGGCGGAGGAGGATATTGGAAAGAAGGGGAAGGGACTAGGCAAAGAGCATGTATAATGACACAGACGTGTACAACAGTGTGGGAATTGACTGTGGGAGCAGGTGGTAGCTTCAGTGGAGGAAGTCAAAAGAGGAAAAATTGGGACAACCGTAATAGAACAACAATAATACTGACTTCATAATAAGAAAAAATCCAAACTCCTTTCATGTATATAAGACCAAACATAATTTACCTCATAACTAATTCTGAAGAAAAATAGTAGATAATTCAGTTTGTATAATTAGAATGATAATTTTTTTTCTCAAAAACATCCATCATCTATTGATTGAGCCTTGGATGGTTTGCACTATATTTATTATACTCCTGTGGTAAACCCAGGTCAAGAGCATCACAGAGAAATGAAAGTTATAGTTAGTTACATACCTGAAGATTTTCTCAGCTCCATCTTTTCTGTAAAATTGTTATTTGGTTTAAGTAAGAGTGAGAAGAAGTCACAACTCAGCCAGTTATAGAAGTGCTTTTCCTCCAGACATTCATCAAACTTTGGGATGCAGCAGGGAATTATGTATACATCTGAAAGAAATTGTCCTTTCTGATTCAAATGTGACTGCATGATATTGCTTTTCCAGTGGTGCCCCATGGACACCCACAGGTGTGTCTTCTTATAATCTTGTCAACAACTTGAGATTCTTGCTCCTCTAATATCTTCAAGAATAAGACATTATCTCTTCAATAACTGATGTACACAAACTGTGCTTTCTTGAAATTCTTGGTTGGTATCAACATACTTCCCAACTGTAAAAGGTCAAGGTCAGTTTGAAATAATCAAAGAAGTCTTCCTCCTAATCCTAACTACCTCACTTGGGGCCATTTTAGCAGCTGAGGTTACACTAAACAAACTTGCATTCTCAAATTATAATTTGTAATTTCCCCTCATTGCTCAACTAACAAAGCCATATATATTATAGGAAGATCATTTTTTTATTGTTGTTCAAGCACAGTTGTCCCCCACCACTCTCCTCTGCGCCACCCACCCCCACCTCCCACCTTCAATCCTACCCCCCCATTGGCTTTGTCCAAGGGTTACAGGGACATTCTTAAAGAAAGAGATCAATAAGAAATTTAAAATAATTAATTAAGACAGCATTACGTGACAGAAAGAATGACTGAAATCAGACTGACATGCCTCCCAAAGCTGTGATAATTACAGTATATTTATGGGTAAATTCCTTTTTTTAGGACCTTGATTTCTCATGCACAACACAGAACTAGGGTTAGTTACCATAAGATTGTTGTAAAGTAGGTAACATGAATAGTGTTCATGGCCCATAAATCATTCTAAATAAATTAAAGCCATCATCATAATGTGATTTAAATTTAGTTGTTTTTCAAAATTGCCAGAAATTCAGTGATGTAATCCTGGTAAAATATAGGCATTCTTTGAACAATTTGTGTGTGACAATTGAAATGTCATATTTCCTCTAGATTTCATTGGAGAATGTTTTCATATTTTATGTCAATATTTTAATAAAGTTGCTTGGAAAATGGATATTTTCACAGTTACATAAAAAAAGAGATAACAATGAAATTATAGAATGAGTGATCTGTTAAAGAGTGACTGAAATTTGAAGCTAGAATTCATAAGATTATATATATATGAATATATTAGAAAAATTTAAATAAAAAGTTATTATTTAGCATCTTATATATTTATACAGAGAAAAATGGCTGTTAATATAAACAAATTGGTGTTTGAGACCTGGCTGGTGTAGTTCAGTGGATTGAGCGTGGGCTGTGAACCAAAGGGTCGCCAGTTCAATTCCCAGTCAGGGCACATGCCTGGGTTGCAGGCCAGGTCCCCAGTGGGGCCATGTGAGAGGCAACCACACATTGATGTTTCTCTCCCTCTCTTTCTCCCTCCATTCCCTTCTGTCTAAAAATAAATAAATAAAATCTTAAAAAAAATGGTGTTTGAAATTGAGGCAATCACAAGGACTGGCATTTTAATGATATTTTGTGTTGGTATCTTGTCATGTAAATGCAATGTATATAAATTCTGACAGCAACCTCTTATCTATTTAGAAGAATGTTAAACACTGTCTATCACCAACACCCCAACTCCTCTGTCTATCATTTGCCCTCTATTTACTCAACAATTCAGTTAAGTATACATATACAGCAAGATGAGAATTGCTATCATAGTATACTGTGGGAAAAAACTTGACCAATTAGAGTACAAGTGTTTATGTGCAGTTCCTTTTGCCTTTAGTCTTACTGTCTCTATTTTCAAAAATACTTAGTTTAGCACATTCCTCTGCCCCTTCACTATATTCAGTGAGATTATTTATTCATTTGTAGTACATTTTATCATATTCTTCATTCAATCCTGGTACCCCAGGCCACCCAAAATTTTTAATTGTATATATTAAAGTTCATCCTTTGTGCTATAAAGTTCTTTGTTTTTTGACCAACGAATATATCATGTTTCAAAATTACAGTATCATACAGAATAGTTTCACTGATCCAAATAATCCCTTGTGCTTCACATATTAAACTTCCTTACTAAACCCCTTGACAGCTCATTTAATTTAGAATTTAACGATATTTCAATTTATGAATGTACAACTGTCTAGTTATCTATGAATCTAAGGTAAGATAACCTTGCTGCTTCCAGTATTTTACAATTGCAAATTAAGGTCCTATATAAATGCACATGCATGTTTCAGTGTGCACATAGTTTTCAAGTAAGGTGAGAAGATACCTAATAGCACAATTGCTTTATTGTGCAAAAGCATCTAGTGTTTCTCACTATTAAGCCCCCTGTTAGTTTTAGTGTTCTTTTAGATGTTCTTTATCAAGTTGAGAATTTTCCATCTCTCCTTCTTATTTATTTATTTTTTATTGTTAATCACTTTTAGTTATTCTATTACAGTTGTCCCAATTTTCCCCCTTTTTCCTCCTTCGCCCATCTCACCCTCCTTTCCCACAGTCAGTTCCCACACTGTTGTCCATGTCTGTGGGTCATTCATACATGTTCTTCGTTGGGGACCACTCTGTGTAGTTTCGGAGATTGTGGCCCCACAAGAGCAAGCTCTAAAAGGGGCTGGCAAGCCTCCCTGGAAAACCAGGCCATAATGCAGTTGGCAGGCATCACTCAATTCTAACACCAAGGGGCCCGTGGGAATCAGGCCTGAAATGTACATTTTTGTCCTCTGAAGCTGGCTCTGGTTAGTGATAAGCCCTTTTACTATAATTCAGATGCTTGAGTTCAAGGCATAAGGAGTGAAACTTCCTACTTCACGATATACGCCTTGACAGCCATCTGGCACCTGCATGTCTTGCAGACTCCAACCTGAAAAGACTTCTGTGTTTCTTTAATTGCTATCTATAGATGGTGTTAGGTTTTTATGACTATAGCCTGTTGGACATTGATCAATAAGCTGTACATGTGTGCTGAATCCCCATGCACTTCCCAACCCTGAGAAAAGCCGTGTCGGAGAAGGGATAGGGGCATTCTCCACTAGAAGGAATCACCATACATTTTCCTGCTGGAGCAACAATATTCAGTTCAGGACAACTCTCTATTTCCATCCGTGGTGGCCCCAGGGAATCTCGCGGCTGAAGTTCCCCTCATCTGGTGCCTGGAAGAAGGATAGAGGCTGTGAGCCAACACCACAGAGCACACATCTACTTAAGACAGGATTTGGCACCTTCATCCCCGAGGTAAAGGGACAGTGGTACCAGGAGGTTTCTGGTTATGCCTAGGATGTGTGTAAGATAAGGGAAAAGGGATTTCTTCCAAGGCTGCCTTCTTTGTGGCCATTTGGCATTCGGTTTCACCTTCTGTCCTCTGCACCCTCTTTAGTGAGTAGGAGTCTTGCTCTCTCCCAAGCATTTGCTGCACCCTTCAGGCAGCAGTCCAGGGGTTGAAAGCCACTAGGGCACTCGCCACTAGAAGACACCCATGAAAGGATAAGCTGGAGACATGGACTGGGACAGAGTATAAAAACACTCACAAGCCAATCCCTGTGGCACATGCCCTCCTAGGTTGAGGCTTGGGAGAAAGAACCAAGACTTACCCTTTGATCAGTTTTAAAAGCAGCAACTAGTTACAGGATTATTTATGAGTGCCAGCTTCTTGCTGAACGCTGAGGGTAAGAGGCACTTCCTCCCCTAGCCCAAATCTTTGGGCATCCTTACATGAGTGGGGGCCCTGCGGGGGTGTCTAGGGTCATTCCCTCAGATGTGCATGGGCCTCATAGGGAACTCCAATCACACTAGTTAAATTTTGGCTTGTCCAGGGAAGTGCACATAAGGACTGGTCATTCAGCACTCAGAGCCCCCCTGTCTGTTCTCAGCCTAGGGAGAAATTGATGCATATAAGAGAGACAGGGATGACCAAGAGGTAACACCCTTGGGAGTTCTCCTCACAAGCAACACAATGCGATCTACCACATTATTTCTCCCCCAGCAATTAGTCAGAAGAGGCATACAAAACTAGTTAGGAGGAGTGAGAGCAAGGAAGTACAAAACCAAAAGTAAAACTATCCCTTCCAGCCACCAACATTGGTTTGGGACTTTCTAAGGAGCAGGAGATGTATCCTTGGCTCTTTCAGCAGCTCCTTCAGGCTGCGGAATGTCAGGTTAAAAAACAGAATTTAACTAATTTGGTGAAGACAATAAAGAGCTACTGTCCATGGTTTCCAGATAAAGGCTCTCTAGATTTAGAATTGGGGGAAAAAGTAGGACAGAAATTGAAGTGGTACCAGAAGAACAGGACATCAATAGGAGATTGGAATTTATTGACCTGGAGCCTAGTCAGAACAGCTCTCTTCCTCATTCATACTAGCAAGCCTTATGATCAGGAAAACTTAGAGGAAAAGGAAAGGACCTGCAGGGTAACAGCGGGCATAGTTGCTAAACCTAATAATAAAAATCCACTGCCACTGCAAATGGAGGAAAAAGCTAATCCTGAAACAGCAGGGAGCCTGCCTTTTCAAGTACAGGAAAAAAGTTGCCATTTAAAAATGCAAATGGCTACTCAGCCTGCAAATGAAAGAGGGAGCACCTCTCTCCACCCCTCTGTCAGCCCTGCTCTGGAGCTGCTCCCTCCCCACCGATCTAGCTGCTCAGGGATGTGCCTCCGAAATCTACCTCCCACCCTGCCCACCCCCCTCCATTAGATCCATCCCCTGCCCCTAGGCAGACTACCTCTGTTATGCAGAAATGTTTCTGAGAGGCTGCAAAAGCAGGAGATTGGGAAGCATTATCTGCCTACCCCATTGTCACTAACTGTCTAGGAACCCAGCACATGAGCCTTTGTCTTTTGCGATATACAGAAATTTAAAGAACAGCATTAAAAATAATGGGCTTCCGTTGCCCTACACTATAGGGCTCCTGTCAGCCATCACTGAAGGGTATTGGATGGAACCCTGTGATTGGTTTGCCTTGGCTCAAACTGTCCTAAAGCCCACCCAGTTTTCAGTGTGGCATTCAGAATATATGGTCGTACCTCGCTATATCGTGGTTCACTTATTGCGGCTTCACTGTATCGCAGGTTTTTAAAAAAATATATCTAATTCTGTATCATGGAGTTTTCGCTATATCATGGGATTTTGTGGTATATAGGTATTTATATAATATTTATGATTTTAATTATTTTTGCCTAAAAATTTAAAACAATATAAAAATGTTAATTCAAACATTTTAAAGAACATTAAATCAAAATAAAATACAGTATGTATTTCATCAGCGGGTGAATATTGTACTGTGCGCAATGGAAATGCAGTACGCCACTACCACTTGCGCAAGTTTGTCAATGGGAGATTGTACACAGCACACTATTGGCTGATGGAATGGAAGGCGACCAACCACAGCACTGTGTTCTGTATCCTGGGTGCTGATTGGCTCAGTGACTGTAGCAGCATTCTATTTGCTCTCTTGCACTGTGCCCAAATGTTCAGCATCTCTCCTTGTCCACTTCACATCGACATCTGATCACTGCGTGTAGTGTTGCTCTGCTCTGTGGTGTTGTGTTTTTGTGAAATTTTCATAAAAAATTGAATTTATTTCAAGCCCTATGATGCCACTCAAACATTCTGTGCCTTCTAAAGCTTCTGGCAGTGAACCCAAGCACCAGAGGAATATGCTTACCATGAAAGAAAAGGTGGAATTTCTCAACATGTTAAAGAAGGGCAAAAGTTATGCAGCTATAAGCTGCCATTACGGGATCAATGAATTTACTGTTCCCTACATAAAGAAAGATGAGAAGAATATTAGTTCTATGGCAACAATGACTTTTAACAAGACTGCAAAGAGGGTGGTTACTCCCAGCAATAAGGCCATTGTGAGGATGGAGTCTGCATTGACCCTATGGATAAATGACTGCAGGAAGAAAAATATCTCAATGGATACCAACACTATCCAGAAAAAGGCCAAGAAAATTGATGATAGTTTTGCAGAAAGCACGGATGTTCACAATGGTGATGAGGATGAAGACGAGGACCATGACACAGAAGCAGGATCGTTGAGTGCTTCTCCCACCAGACCAACCCCATTCAGTGCCAGCAAGGGCTGGTTTGAAAAATTTCAGACACTTTGGACACAAGAGTGTTTCTCTGCATGGAGAAGCTGCCTCTGTGGATGTCCACTCACAACTGTTGACAGATGAAGACATGAAAGATATGATGAAGTCAGCAAGTGAAGAAGAGGATAAGGAACAAGACAAACTATGGGTTGGAGAAGAGGAGGAGGTTGGCCTAACACTCGATTGTCTTGCAACCATGGTCAGAATGGCCAAAGAACTTCAGCAAGTGGCTGAAAAATGGGACCCCCAGATGCTTCGTTCGTTGCACTTCGTAAATACAATTGAGGGTGGCATGTCAGTTTATAAAGACCTTCTTGCTCAGAAGAAAAAGCAGTGCCAGCAACTTCCCATAACTAGGTTCATCACTCAGACAAAGAGATCAGTTACACCTATGCCTTTAGCAAAAATAGAAGTTATGACCCAGGGTGAAGATACTCCTCCACCTGATGAAGTGCCTGATGAAGTGGTGCCTTCAGAAGAGCTGTGATGCTCTTCTTGGCTGTGCAGTACATTCATCTCATCATCATCACCTTCATCACCATCAGTACTGCACAGCTACACAATTCCTGATCTTCATCATTCAAGTTGTAGTATACTTCACTGGTGAGTACCCATATAAAATTTTATATGTTGTTAAAATTACTTAGGTTTAAGAGTGTAGAAAGTGTTTAAGAGCATATGAAGTGTTAATAAGAGTGGGAAAGGTTTATAGGAGTGTGGGAAGGGTTTATAAAGCCTTAAAATATATATATAAATAACAAAATAAATATAATGTTGCTACTTCATGGATTTTCACCCATCGCGGGGGTCTCTGGAACATAACTCCCATGATAGGTGAGGGATCACTGTACTGATTACTACCACCACCAAGTAGTGGAAAATAACTGAAACAAAACAGTCCAACTTAATATGCTTCTTGGGACTGATGAATTTAAAATGCTGAAGTGCAGGCAGAAATGGACCCTCTAGTTTTCATTCAAATCTCCCAGGCATCTCTTCATTCCTAAAGATGATCCCAGAAGCTAAACCCTGGGGGCAAGGCTCCTTTGTTAATATTCAGCGGGGAGCCACATGGTCTTATTTAGACTTTATTGATAGACTACAAGAAGCAATTGAAAAACAAATTGAAAATCAGGAGGCAGCTGAGATCCTTCTATTACAATTGGCTTATGAAAATACAAATAATGATTGCAAGGCCGTACTCAATCCTGTCAAACTAACCACCACTAGTAGTAGTCAATTTATCAATGCTTGCCAAAGCATAGGCATGGAACAACACTGAGTCTCATTGCTAGTGCCAGCCATAAAAGGACAAATTAAATGCTTTAATTGTGGCAGACCGGGGCTCGTCTGTTGGGAGAGCTGGAACAGACAAAATAGTAAAAATCCACCCAGTAAAGACTGCCCACAGTGTGGCAAGGGTAAACATTAGGCAAGTGAGTGTAGATCTTGATATGATAAAAATGGCAAGCCGCTCCAGCCTCAGTTAAATGGGCAGAGGTATGCACTCTGCAGTACCCCAAACCCCAACTGGAGTTATCCCTGCAGCAGCAATCAATTGTTCTGGGCTCAGGAACATGCCAAGGTTCTGATCTTTGCAATGTCACAAGGGGAAGTGCAGGATTGGACTTGGTCACTACCCAAGAGCTCATCAGATAAGCTCAAGTTAAAGGAGTTCATCATCACCGAGTCATTATTATATGAAAGGTTAAAGGGACTTAGGTAAGAAAAAGAAGATAAAAAATATGAACAGTAAAATGACAACTCACAACTATCAACAAATGAACCTAAAAGAAAAGAAAAAACAATGAAAACAAAAACTAAGCAAATGACTAGAACAAGAACAGAATCAGAGAAATGGACACCACATGGAGGGATTTCAGTAGGGAAAGGGAAAGGAGGAATAGGGGGAAAATGTTCAGGGAAGAAGAAGCATAATTAGTAGGCACAAAATAGATGGGGAGAGATAAAAAATGGTATAGGAAACAGAGGACACAAACAACTTATATGTAGAACACATGGACATGAACTAAGTGAGGGGATGCAAGAGGGTTGGTGGGGCAGGGCCGAGGGGGGAAAAAGGGGAAAAATTGGGGAAAATGTAATAGCATAATCAATAAAAAATACTTAGAAAAGAACAGGATAAAAATCATCATAGCTCCTACAGGGGTTTGGGAACCATTGCTGAGGGCACTGTTGGATTGATTTTAGCAAGGTCTAGCATTACCACTAAAGGGATTTTAGTCCAGCCTGGAGTAATTGATTCTGATTATCAGGGAGAAATCAATATTATGATCAGAGCCTTTGGATATCATGTTATTCCTGTCCAAACTCTTATAGCCCAACTTCTTCTTCTTCTTCCCTACACAGTGCCAAAATATTAAAGGAGGGGAAGGAGGCTTTGGTAGTACTAATAATCATTCTGTTTTTTGGGCCACCTCCGCTAAATTAAATAAACCTCTTTTAGAAATCAAAATCAAAGACAGAACTTTCCATGGCCTACTAGATACAGGTGCAGATGTCTCTATAATTTCTAGCCAATATTGGCCTCCAAATTGGCCACTAACAGAGGCCAATATATCCATAACTGACATAAGAGGCAATTCTCAATCATGCAAAAGTATCTGGTCCCTCAGGTGTTATGGCCCTGATGGACAGGAAGGGCAAATTCAGCCCTATGTCATTCCAGCCCCACTTCATATTAGAGGACGAGACCTTCTTACTCAGTGAGGAATGAAAATCACCCTCCCACCTTTTCGCTAATGGCCACTGTTCAGATATGTCCTCTACTCAGGCTGTTTTTAACCTTGCAAACTTTGCTAGATAAAAGGGAACATATTCTGTTTGTTATTTGTATGCATTCCCATACAGGTCTCCCTGGTCCTATGTCTGAAGGCAATGCCTGAGTTGACACTCTAGTGCACATAGTAGATACCTTTCAAAAAGATGTTGCCTCCCATCATTTTTTTCATCAAAATAGTCACGCACTTCATGAGAAGTTCAAACTCCCACATTCTCAGGCCAAACAAATTATTAGAGAATGTCCAGATTTCCAGACCTTAGGTAAGGCATTGCCCTCTATTGGAATTAATCCTTGAGGCTTAGAGCCACAAGTAATCTGGCAAACTGATGTCACCCATTACCCCTGTTTTGGAAAGTTTAAATTTATTCATGTCTCTATTGATACTTTCTCCAGAGCATTACATGCTTCTGCCCTTATGGGAGAATCAGCTAAAAACATCCAGGTCCATTGGCTTGAGGCTTTTAGCCATCTGGGCTGTCCACAAGTCAAAACTGTCAACAGACTGGGGTATACAGCCCAATTCACTCAAGATTTTCTACAAAGATGGGGAGTTCAACAAAACAGGCATCACTTATAATCCCATGGGCCAAGCAATTGTTGAACGTGCCCATCATGCTTTTAAAACTCTTCTTAAAAAATGAAAGAGGGCCCTTGCTGGTGTAGCGCAGTGGATTGAGCACAGGCTGGGAACCAGACGGTCCCGGTTCAATTCCCGGTCAGGGCACATGCCTGGGTTGCGGGCCAGGTCCCCTGTGAGGGCCATGTGAGAGGCAACCATACATTGCTGTTTCTCTCCTTCTCTGTCTCCCTCCCTTCTCCTCTCTCTAAAAATAAATAAATAAAATCTTAAAAAAAAATGAAAGAGGGTGAGCCAGAAACCCTCTCCCAGAAATCTCATAATGCTGACTATGTATACTTACAATTTTCTTAATTACGATAATTCTCTTAATACCTTAATACAGAAACATTTCAATTGACAAAAGGTAGATAATAAAGGGGTCCCATTTCTTAGTGTTATACGGAGATCCTTTAGGAGAAGGAAAATGGGAGGAGTCGATTGAATTGTTAACATGGGAAAGAGGATATGCTTGTATTCAGTCCCTACAGGCCCTTTATGGCTACCTGATAAACGAGTGAAAAGCTACCATGGGAGACCCATCCCACCAACCCTTGTGGACAACTCAGAACAAGAGTTTCCGGCATCTCGAAGACCTGACCAACCAGCTGTCCCAGATGGCTGTGACTAAACGATGATGTTGGATCCAAGCCTGTCACCAGAATTGGGGGAAACAGGCCACAGAGACCACTCCACCACCTGAACCCAAGGGGATAATGTAGGTAGACTTAAAAACCCTTAATAGCAGGACTGAAGAGGTCATGAAGGATGTAGGGGTACAAGACACTCCTGAAATTCAATTTCTAACCTATTCATCGGTAGTGTCCTGTAATTACATCAAAACTGTGTTGATAGTTGTTCTGTTAGCTTGTTTTGGTGGCTTGGGCCTTGCTGCTGAAACTCCGCATATTTACTGGAGTCATATCTTTGATCCACTCATGTTTAAACTTCGTATCTGGTGAAATTCAGAGCCTCCTTTATCTCTCAACAATACCAAATGGACAGGAGGTGCTTGGCTTTCACCGGAAAGTTCTTTAGAGGAAAAACGACATTGGTTATCTGCCCTTACAAATACTGTCTGTGTCAGAACATTTGCCTGCTTGTTTTTCCACACCACCTGACACTCTGTGTTTACCTATAACTTTCCAACGGTATGCATATGCCATTGACAGTAAGGAATTGCAAGCTAATGTCTCCCTCATAGGAGGCATAGGCTTTAAAAGAGGAAAGGATGGGGACAATAGCAACCCCCCCAGACAAACCCCTTTGTAAAATTAAGACAAAAAATACTGACCCTGTCACTTGGTCTTTGTGTAGAGATCAACAGCCCTCATTCATTGATATTCTTAACACCCCATTAACAGCTGAAAACTGGGGTGCCAGGTGGAAAGTGCATGCTAGTGTGGGTTCTACCACTGTCCCTGCCAAACCTAATACTATATACTAGAGTATGGGAAGGCACAGTGGTGGAACTGGAGCTTCTATTATGAGTCACATCCCCGAACCACACTAGCCCTTGGCATACTAATACTTGGAGAATGGGACTCCCTTTCATGGAACTCCTTCTAGGAAACATTCTATAAAAAAAAGAAGGCGGGGACTAGAAGGGGTGTATATTTTATGGAGAATATTAGTAGTTTCTAGGTCACTATGTGTATTTCTCACCTTTATCTTTTTCTAGACATCCCAAGGATGCCTCATTTAACCTATAATAATAACTCTAAGATATTTAGTTTCTAACCTTCCCCTGGCTCTATCTATGCTATCTGTCTTACCCACACTAATGTTACTCAATTCAATCTCACTACAGTTTTTGTAGTTCACAGACAAACAGAAACCTGGCTGCCACTTAATGTTACCTGTGGATGGAAAGATCCAGGAAGCCTGGCCATCCTCAACTGTGCTCTCTCTCAAGTGAGAGTGCAGCGCTTCTTAGGGACTCTGATCACTTGTATTGTTTCTGCTATCCTTATAGCTTCTTCTGTTGCAGTGGCTGCCACTGGTCTGGCTGAATCTGTCCAGACTGCTCATGCTGTTGATGACCTTCTCACCAGTACAACTCAAGAAATGATACAACAAACAGGTATTGACCAGGAGATTTTTGCCAGGCTCTCAACTATAGAATCTGCAGTTATATGGCTGGGAGAATGGCAGGATGCCCTTGTCACTCGCCAACAACTCCCTTCTCTAAGCTGTGTGTCACTCCCCTGAAGTAGAACTCCAGTCAGCACTCATGGGAGGAGGTCTGCTGGAAGCCAATCCAACTCTGCTGTATGACAAAGTTGCAGATCTGCACAGTGGGCACGGCAGGAGAAAGCACCGTGCTTTCCTCTGTTTAATCATTTTATTGCTTCCTTTGCTTGGGGTCTGTATGATTTTATATAGGACTTGGATAGATGGCAATTCCACTGAGAAAATAGAGTTCTTAGGAAATAACAGAGAAAATGTTAGTCAAGCAGAAAGTACCCCCCCTCCAGAATGCCCCCCGAAATGGTATAAGAGTCATCAGGAATAGGAATGGAGGAAACTCCTTGGCCTAATGCCCACACCCTCTTCTGCTCCCACCATGTTAGGCAGAACTCGAGCCCCAGGAACTAGAAATAGATCTAAAAGGTTAGTTTGGTCAGCTCTCTATCATTTTCCATTCACTACTACCCCTAGACCTACAGAACCCCCATTGCCCTACACAGGCATTTACCATAGAGGACGTAGGTGGGTCAATATTGGAGGGTACTGGGTAGACTATTATATCCTTCCCTTCTTGGAGGCCCTCAAAAGAAGAGGACCTGCCTGGTGTACTCTGCCTAGAGAGGTTAAGGAAGAAACGTTGGAGACAGATAATAGCTATGCACCAATATAACGGAGAACACTTCTCTGCACAATGGACTAAGGTTAATAAAGACTACTACTTAAACAGGAAAAGATTCTGAGCAGTGAAATACAGCTGGTAACCACATTAACCATGAAAGTCTTCGGCATGATCTTGACTAGAGAGCCAGAGCAGTCTCATGCTAGCCCTCATGCCAGACGTGTGGCTGGTTCAATATAACCGAGGAGTATGCCTAGCTCTGATAAATCAAGGTGTTATATAGGGTGGTCAGACGCTTTGCTGATCGATTAGCAAGATTAGAGCTAAAAGCTTGCAGAACAAAGCTTAATTGCGACACCCATCTGTTCTATATTATGTATGTGTCATGCTTCTCCGGAACTCTTGCAAAAGTAAATGTACTATGAGGAAACCAATCCAAGTGTAACCCCCCCATGCCACATAAGCTTGCAAAAGCATATAAAAACAAAGGACTCTAAAGCCTAGCAGAGATGCCTGGCTGACGAGCTTGAACTGCACCTCTCGTGTTATTCCTCATTCGCTGACACAGTCTCTCCTCTGGGTACTTCTGGACCTGCTGGGGCTGGACCCCGGCAGAGGTCCAACATTGATTGCAAGAGGTCTTTTCCTCCAATCTCAAAGGACAAATCAATCAACTCCAGCTTGAGCTATGCCAGCAGCTTCAGGGCATTAAACAACTCACTGAGCAGGAGGTCTTTCAGACCCTGCATAATAACTTACAATGGCTCAATCCAAAAACTGGGTTTGAAGGACTGAATTTGAATGTCTGGGTCATGGGGGCTATAGAATGCCCCTTAACCATTGTGGTCTCTTGTGCTTTGAAATGTGTATAAAATTGTTTTCCAGGGATTGTATATGTGAAGAACAAGTAGCAGGCTTCATCGGACTTGCCACCATAACAAACAAAAAAGGGGGAGATGTTGGGGACCACTCTGTGTGGTTTCAGACATTGTAGCCCCATGAGAGCAGGCTCTGAAAGGGGCCAGTAAGTCGCCCCAGAAAACCAGGTCATAATGCAAGTGGCAGGTGTGACTCAATTCTAACACCAAGGGGCCCGTGGGAATCAGGCCTGAAATGTACATTTTTGTCCTCTGAAGCTGGCTCTGGTTAGTGATAAGCCCTTTTTGGTTAGTGATAAGCCCTTTTACTATAACCCAGATGCTTGAGTTCAAGGCATAAGGAGTGAAACTCCCTGGTAAATGATATACGCCTTGACAGTCATCTGACACCTGCATGTCTCGCAGACTCCAACCTGAAAAGATTTCTGTGTTTCCTTAATTGTTATCTATAGTGTTAGTTTTTTATGACTACAGCCTGTTGAACATTGATTGATAAGCTATGCATGTGTGCTGTATCCCCCTGCACTTCCCAACCCTAATAAAAGCCATGTTGGAGAAGGGATAGGGGCATTCTACACCAGAGGGAATCACCACCCTTTTTCCTGCTGGAGCAACAAGATTGTGACTGGGATGGCTCTCTATTTCCATCTGCAGCAGCCCCAGGGAACCTCATGGGCTGAAGTTCCTTTCAGTTCTTTTTCTGGTCCGTTTCCCTTCTTTCACCATTATCCTTCTTCCCCTCCCCTCTGTTCACTAACTTTATTTTTGTCTCAGTGCATACTTTGTATTTTCACTTTTTTAAAATTTTAAGGTTTTTATGGCCCATATCTTGGTGCATGCCCCCATACAAGATAGAGAAACATTTAATTTGTTGTTGTTGAATAGATTAGACTATAAATATCAACTACATCAGCATATAGTACTGTTTATGACAACTATTATCTTCATTGATTTTCTCACTTGAATTATCAATGATCCAGATACGTGGTCTTGAATATTTTAACTATAATAGTGGATTTTTAAAAATGTCTCCTAGCATGTTCAATCAGTTATTATTATTATCATAATTATTATTTTATTTTTATCTTCACTTGAAAGTATTTTTTCATTGCTTTTTAGAGAGAGAGGAAGGCACAGAGGAAGGGAGAGAAATAAATATCAATGTAAGAGAGAAGCATTGATTGGCTGCCTCTGGTAGATGCCCATACCAGGGACTACACACATCAGGATCAGGGACTGAACCCATAACATTGGTATATGCACTGACCAGGAATCCAACCACAACCTTCCAGGTACAAGATGACACTCCAACCAACTCAGCCTCACTGGCTAGGGCAATTCAATCCATTTTTGCCTCATAATTTCTTTCATTCTCTGTTATTTGATGCATACACATATAGAATTGTTATGTCTTCTTGGAATATTGACCCTTTATTACTATGTAATGACGCTCTTTCTATTTATTTTTGTCTGAAATCTGTATAGCTACTTCAGTTTTCTTTTTATTTGTATTAGCATATTTTATCTTTTTACTATGTTCATTTTTAACATACATGTATCTTTATATTTGAAGTGGTTTTCTTTTTTCCCAGCATTTTTAAAAATATTGAATCTATCAGGGTGACATTGGTTAATAAAATTATATAGGCTTCAGGTGTACAATTCTATAATACATCATCTGTATATTGTATTGTGTGTTCACCACCCAAAGTCAAGTCTCCTTTCATCACCATTTATCCCCCCTATTCCTTCTTCTATCTCCTCCCCCCCCCAACCCTTTACCTTTGGTAATCACCATACTGTTGTCTGAATCTATGAGATGTTTTTTTTGCTTAATCCCTTCACCTTTTTCACCCAGTTCCCCAACACCCCTCCCCTCTGACAGCTGTCAGTCTGTTCTCTGTATCTCTGAGTCTGTTTCTATTTTATTTTTCTCATTAAATTTCACATATAAGTGAAATCATATGGTGTTTGTCTTTCTATGACTGGCTTATTTCTCTCAGCATAATATTCTCCAGGTCCATCCATGCTCTTGCAAAAGGTGAGTCCCTTCTCTTTTATGTAGCCAAGTAGTATTCCATTGTGTAAATGTACCCCAGCTTTTTTATCCACTCTTCTACTATTGAGTACTTGCACTGCTACCAAATCTTGGCTATTGTAAAGAACACTGCAATGAACATAGGGGTACATATATTCTTTTGAATCAGTGAAGTGGTTTTCTTATAGACAATATGTAATCCAGCATTGTTTCTTTATTTATTCTGACAATCTCTGTCTTTTAATTGGGGCATTTAGACCATGTCTCTTCAGTACAATGTTGAATAGGAGTG
Organism: Micronycteris hirsuta; assembly: GCA_004026765.1. Classification (NCBI taxonomy): domain Eukaryota; kingdom Metazoa; phylum Chordata; class Mammalia; order Chiroptera; family Phyllostomidae; genus Micronycteris; species Micronycteris hirsuta. The sequence goes on along the minus strand of PVJI01017690.1, from coordinate 531 downwards.
TTAAAAGAAGACATCTTCTCCTTGTTTCTGGTCTTAGGATGAAAACATCTAGTTATTTACCACCAAGTATTAGTTACCAGTAGGTTTTATGTAGATATTCTTTATCAATTTAAGAAAGTTTTCCTCTACTTCTAGTTTGCATTTACAAATGGGAGTGAGATATGTCAAATGCTTTTTCTACATCTCTTGATATGATCGTTTCTTCTTATTATTTTGATGTGATAAATTAATATCTTAATTTTCAAAAGTTGAATCAGCCTTATACACCTGGAATCAATTGAACTTGGTATGGTGTATGTCTTTTACAATTTTGTTAATTATTTAATTATTATTAGAGCAGTTGATGACTGAATTTTAGTGAAATTTTTATGCAATTTATACCATGATAAATGCCAATTGCATTAACTTATTAAAGGTAATTGTAAGATATCAAAAATTGCTAATAACAGTTTTAATTATTTATTTTTGGCAGAAGCATTTTTTAATTAAAGCTATGGGTATAACAGTTATAAATAAGATTATATAGGTTTC